>VMOF01000002.1:6181876-6357256 GCA_011764245.1 Trialeurodes vaporariorum | reverse complement strand
GGAACAGTTTAATTTTTCGGTCCTGATTTCAAATTACAAATTCGACACAACGTGTTTGGATATTTTGTTAATCTAACTTGACATCCGTTTATTTGGACATTAACGATTTGGATATTTCATTTTGGACGATCAACCGTTTGGACATATAATTTTGGACTTTGCCGTTTGGACATTACGGGTTTGGACATGACATCTGTGGATCCTCAGCAGCATTTTCTAAAATTCATTCGGTAAAATATTTACGTTACTTATAGTTAAAACGATACGGCACGTTATTTCTTACGGGGACAAGCCTCATAAAAAAAAAAAAAAAAAAAAAAAAAAAAAAAAAAAAAAAAAAAAAAATTTATTGGTTTTTAAGGTGACCAGAAGAAGGGAGGGGGGGGTCATTCTAAGGTAAAAAATGGAAGTCATTGATTTTTTTAACATCGTGAGATCTGTACCCCCCCCCCCCCCCCCCCAGAGCAAAAGAGTAGTTACGCCACTGATTCCACCGGTTGAGAAAAGATTACACAGTTCAGTTCAGTGCACGACTGCACTGCAAGAAAATACTCTGATCTGTAATCTTTTCTCAATCGGTGGAAACGCCGTTAGTTAATTAAAATGCCGCAAGTAATTCAAAAGTCATCGACGACTCAACTGGTTGAGGAAATATTACAGATGCGATTTTTTTCGTGCATTACAGTTATATACTGAACTGAACTATTTGATTTTTTTTTTTTCTCAACCGGTGGAATCATCGGTGAATTAAAAAATGTCATTAATTACTCGTCGGGTTTCGAGCCTGCTGCATTTCATGGGCGGATACAGGGAATTGTCTTTCTCTCTCTCCTTTCATTTGAACTTATATGTGTTAGAAAGAGATAGCAGAGGGGGCCATCACGTGACTTTGTTCTTCTCTTCTGTCCTTTACTAACGCACGTTTTCAAATGGGTGGAGAGAGAGAAAGACAATTCCCTGTATCCGCCCATGCTGCATTTACCCGCCGAGGAAGATCCTCTGTTCCTCCGTCAATTTCTACAGGTGATAAAGAAAAACAGAAGACTTAAGTGCGGGAGGCAGATAGGTTACAAGGGGGGGGGGGCGCAAGCGTAATCTCATCGTGAAATGTGGGGCACTCGTGTAAGTCTAAGAACATTGCAACTTTGCACCAATCATCACGCTCACCGCCGCGCGCCGCTGCTCTCGCGCACTGGATCAAAACTTTAAGTTTTGCGGACACGAAAAGTCAAAATTTTCTACTCCGAAAAAGTGTTCAATGTTAATTATTCCGCAATGTGGCTCTTGCAAACTTTTGCTACCAGGGGATTGGTGAGTTGATTCTGGTATAAAAACCTGTGAAAATAATAATGAGGACTCTGTAAATCTAAATATCTAAAACAGGAGGATATAAATATCGAAAGAGGATGACTAAATTGATACAAATCTCTGGGTTTCCGTAGAGAAAGTGACAAATAAGACGGCGATCTCCCATGGTACCTGCGTAGAAACGCCATTACGATCCTCCCGATATAGCAGGTATGTGAGTTTATTACTGTATTTTTAGACTTTCTTAGAGTGATTTTCGTGATTTTCACTATGGTTTTTACATCACTATGAACACTATTCATTTGCTCACAGCAAAAGTTTTCAAGAGCCCCAATCGTAACCATGCAAGTAACCGTGCATTGAGCTGTACAATTGATATTTCAACTATAACCATTCTTAGATTTTTTTACTTTTGTTTCTTGGTTTCCCCGAACTGTAACTCTGCCCGCAGGGTGTTTCTTTTCAAATAAAAAAAATATCCCATTTTCTTTTGTCAAAAAATTTGGGCAAATCCATTCTCCAGGTTGTCTACCCTTATCAAAATGAAAACTTAACCTAGACTGAAATTATTAAAACTAGTAGAAATTAAAACATTCTTATAGAAGTAAGAAAAAAAGGGGAGAAAAGAAGATAAATCAGTGTATTGGTGTCTGCCATATCATCTCCAAACTTCCCGAAAAAGAATCTGAAAAGTCTATACTTTATAGTTATTTCGGTATTGTTTTTTATATTCGAAGTTGTATTTTTCAATTTTACACCTCTCTTTTTGACACTAGGTCATCAAAATCTCGATTTTCATTCGCGCGGAGTTGTCCAGAAAGCTCCGAGATTTATTCCACTGTGGCATCGCGCGCAGCCGCAGCGTGGCGTTGGATTGTAACTATTCGTTCGCTGCGCCAAGAAATTGCGTCACAAGCGATTGTACGCTTTAAATCGCCTCACTTCACGCGCTTCCAGAACATCAGTTAACACTAACAACTATCTACAATGTGCCCATTTGTACGACCCCCCCCCCTCCATCGCCCCTCCCTCGCCCCTCTCCAAGCTTCTATCCCTCGATCCCCATTTCGATACCAACCTTTGAACTTGCTTCCTCTAGAGACACGATTCGCGAATCCTTTAGCTGCAATTGATTTCGCGTAAATCAAAGTGAGATTAAATTTAGATGCCTCAGTTGACCCGCGGCCAAATTTAGGGGAAAGTAAAGTGTCCTGTTATTGCTTTTAGCTGAAAAGAATGTTCGGATACGTTTGAACTAATCATTTACGCTCGGTGCAACCTAACCTCAATGTTTGCGAATTCGACGACTTTTTTTTAATGGTCTTTCATGGTGCAAAACGCCAAAGTTACGAGTCTTGAATTCCCTTAATTAATTACGCAACAGTGTTCATTACTCATCGGTAATTTAAGGTCTGTTAAGATTTAAGTCTCGACCAATCAGGACTCCTCACCAATTATTATGAAACGATGAACAACTGTAATATAATCTTCAGAAAGACGGCCCATAGTAAAAAATCAGAACAAAAGCTCCACTGAAAAAATTCTAGTCATATACCATAGTGAGGCTCTTGCAAACTTTTGCCACAGAGAATTAACATCAATAATATAATCTTCAGAAGGACGGCCCATAGTAAAACATCAGAACAAAAGCTCCTCTGAAAAAATTCTAGTCATATACCATAGTGAGGCTCTTGCAAACTTTTGCCACAGAGAATTAACATCAATAATATAATCTTCAGAAGGACGGCACCATAGTAAAACATCAGAACAAAAGCTCCTCTGAAGAAATTCTGGTCATATTCCATAGTAGGGCTCTTGCAAACTTTTGCTACAGAGAATTGGTGAGTTGATTCTTACATAAAAACTTGTAAAAATGACGATGAGTACGCTTAAAAAGCACGAAACCCACTCTCAAAATCGGGCTTAATGGCGGAGAGACGCAGGTATCGTGGGAGATTCCTATCTAAATTGAGACATATTTCTGTGTTTCTGTAGAGAAAGTGACAAAATAGACTGGAATCTCCCATGATACCTGCGTTGAACCGCCATTACCAACTTGACGTTATAGCAGTTATGTGAGTTTATCACTGAATTTTAGACTTTCTCAGTGTGATTTTCATTGGTTTTTATATCAGATTGGACTATTCATTTCCTCACAGCAAAAGTTTGCATGAGTCCCATTCTGATGTATTTATGAATGAATGACATTGTTTTGACGTTTTCTGGTTCCTTCTTCCAGAGATAGCTTCATTTTCATATAGGCCCCTAAACCGATCTACACGAGGACGAGTTTTTCTCTGATGGGTCTGTATAGCGCACTTTTGCTACAACAATATGTATAGAACCTTAATTAATACTCAGTGCACTGAGCCGACTGAGAGCCAACCCCAAAAATATCCCTCGCAAACATTACCATCTTAGCTCCCCCAGTTCATAATTCTACTCACCCCTGTCGGTACCTCCAGCTCTTAAGAGTGCTACTGAGCCGACTGAGAGTGTGCACCAAGGGTTGCGTGTACCGTGGAAGTGTGCTTAAGCGCGTTCGGCGACAAAAGACATATTATAATGCATAATAATTAACCCTTTAACCCTTTGAGGGGCAAATTAAGGAAAATCATTTTTTTCCAAATTTTTTTGCATTTCTAGGTTCCTTGGGGTAAAAATAGACCCCAAAAAAATTTTCATGCAATTCCATACACTAGTATAGGAGAAAACAGGTGGCTAGTGTAACTATCCACTGCCCCTCAAAGGGCTAGAAAATTTGGTTACCATATTTTTTCGAAAATCAGGTTTAAATTAATTTTAAAGGGCCAAACAATGACAACTATAAGTTAGAATCAATCAATCAAACAATTATTTATGAGAAAAAATTGTAAACACAGTCAAGAAACTTATTTAAACATTGTTTAGTCTTGAAAATAACGCGTAAATGGCACTTTTTGACCTATGATCGACTAAAATTAACTTTTTAGACATCTTAAAGAGCACCAAAAAATCTCGAAAAATCATAAAATTGTTATTCACACCATGGAAAACAAAATTGCTCAGTAGAGTTTACCCCAAAAAATTGTAACTTTTGAAGTTAATCCGAATTTAGTGTGTGGCAGAGCAACATTTTTGCTGCGAGCTGCGCTAAAAAGTGATTATTGGCTCTGCTGCAACAGAAGATGTGACTTTTTTCTTTTTTTCAAGTTGTTTTCTAGACTATAAAGATAATATAAATAGAATAAAAAAATTACATTCTTCATGAAAGTACCGAAAAAAATCCAAAATATGCTGTAAAGCGGCAAAACGCTGTATACAATGCTGTAAACGACGATGTTGCTTCAATTAATCTCCGAGGCCTATCATTGGCTGAATTCAAGAATTTAGAATGTTAATAAGTTGTTTAAGTTACAATAAGTCTCTGAATGTCTTATCTGAGCCCTAAAATTCCTTCTAAAAGGCGAAAAACTTGAAAATAGACAATGCATCACTGTTTGACCCGTTCAGGGGGCAGTGGCTAGTGGAACTAGCCACCTTATTCTAACGCTTGTAATTATATTACAAAATCAGCAAATTTTACTCACTAGTACTTCAAAATGTTCAAAATATTTTCAAGATTCATAATCTGCCCTAAAAATTTGCCTAAACCTTCTAGAAAAAAAAATATCACTATATTAGTGGGGGCCGGTCTGCCTTGGAGGGAAAATCTCAAAATGTCAACATTTACCTGGTCTAAAAATAATGTTTACCGCGGTGCTACCATGTGGAAAATATTTTTTCCCCATTTTAGAACATCTTACAAACCAAAAAAAGTGGCTAGTAACAATAGCCACTATCTCATAAGCTCAGGAAAAAATAAATAAAAGGTGGCTAGTGGCACTAGCCACTGCCCCTCAAAGGGAGACCAGGTTATTTCAAAAGAATGCCACTTTTCCGTTTACGTAGGGGAGGTAGTTAACTGTTCGTACTCGGGGGAGTTGGAATTGCCTACACGGCGAATTGAAGGCGCCTGCAGGCACCTTATATTATAAGTGCGTCTATATCGAGAATCGCGTTTATTCGGAATTATGAGCCTGGAAAACTGTGAAATAGACTTGAAGAGAAAAACGAGTAAACTCGGGCTTCGCTCATAAGAGGTTAAAAGAGGAGCTCGCAACACTACATTGAAAATAAAATAAAATACGTGCTTTCGCAAAAACATCGACCCCCAACGTAATCGCACATCAAACGGCCTATTATTGCAATCAGGGCCGTAGCGACTCAGCGGGGTCGCTCGGGGCCCGGGTGAAAACTTAAAATACGAGGCCCCTATGGGAGGTTTGGTCCTCCCCCAGAAAATATCGGCAGTTTCCCTTTCTAGAACGCAATTTAAAGCCATTTCGCTCCCAGTAAATATTGAGTTGTCACGTAAAATAACATGTATTTTAGAACAAAAATACAGTGGTGGACTGGTGGTGGTCCCCGATTAGTAAGGGGGGAGGACCCCAAAGAGGTAGTTCTACCATTGCTCTCTTCCAATGTTTCTTTTCATGCAATCGTTTTTTTTTTTTTTTTTTTTGTTTTTTTTTTTTTTTATTATAATTTCTGATGACGATGACCAATCGACCTCTTTTTCCGCGGACCAAAAAAACCTCAAAAACATCTAGGGGTTTGGGAGCTCTTTCGGGGCCCTCTCTGCTTGGGGGCCCGGGTGCTTTGCGCCCCATGCTCCTCCGTCGCTATGGTCCTGATTGCAATCCTATCGTATCTATGAAGTCTAGCTATTGCAGTAATAGCAATCGCAAGTGTAAACCCAGCTTTAGGAGCTGAGAAAGAAAGAATCGCAAAGAGAAGTGAAGAGAGAGAGAGAGAGAGAGAGAGAGAGAGAGAGAGAGAGAGAGAGAGAGAGAGAGAGAGAGAGAGAGAGAGAGAGAGAGAGAGAGAGAGAGGAGAGGAGAGAGAGAGAGGAGAGAGAAGAGAGAGAGGAGAGAGAGAGAGAGAGAGAGAGAGAGAGAGGAGAGAGAGAGAGAGAGAGAGAGAGAGAGAGGAGAGAGGGAGAGAGGAGAGAGAGAGGAGAGAGAGAGAGAGAGAGAGAGAGAGAAAAGGAGAGAGAGAGAGAGAGAGAGAGAGAGAGAGAGAGAGAGCGAAACGGGCTGAAAGGAAAGAAGGGAAGGAACGGAGTGCATAATAACCGGGATGTTGCAACCGAACTGTTGCCGAGGAGCGTGGATTGAGGAGGTTACATACGTTTAATTAAAGATGAGGAACTTTATGAGTGATGGCACAGTTCTCCCGGTGCTCCTTCTATTTCTTCTCCTTCTTCTTCTCCTTCTTCCTCTTTTTCTTATTCTTATTCCTCCTCCGATGCCTCTCCGCCGCGCCGTGTCGCCCCGTCTCGCCGCCGCGTCGCGTCGCGCGCCGGCCGCAGCCACTCGCGAAACCTCTCTCAGCCTCACTCTCGGTCGGTCACTGGGACAGAGAAAGTTTTCCGCCGTTGCCAGCTGACACTCAGCTCAGTTCGCTCACCGGTTATGCAATCCCCCCCCCCCCCCGGTTCACCGTTGCCAGTTATATTCTCGAGTTTCAACACTTTGAGAGTTTGATTGTGACTATAGAGTCCCTGCATCTGGATGAGTCGAGACACGTGCAGGACGGAAGCTAAGAAGAAGAAGAAGGGGTCTGAGGAGCCTGGAGGCGCGCCTCTTGTTTACATTTTCATCCAACTATCTTCTCACCAAAGATTACTTACAGATGTAAGTAATCTTTGTCAGGTCAACCTAACCTTCAATTCCCGTTGGCTTCACTAGCTGTTTTAATCTGCAGTGAGGATTAATGCGTGAATTTCATTCTGTTCTGAGATTCTGAACATTTTCATTCCAATTTCATCAGAAAACTTCATCGGTAAAAACTAAAAATGCCGAAAGTTTCCTCAAAGCTGGGTCGTTGGGGAAGATAGTTCCGCATGAAAATGTAAATAAGAGGCGTACCTCCGGGCTTCAAAGACCCCATCTTCTTCTTCTTCACTTTTCAGCAGCCAATCAGAGATGGAAGCTCTCGTATCGCGAGACTCTTTCATATAGAGGGACTCTAATTGTGACGACAGCTAGCTAGAGAGTCCCCGTAGACGGTTTCAGTAGAGCGATATATCGTATCGATTGCCATCCAAGGACCTCTGGTTCCAATCAAATTCAATGATTCAATGTAATCTCACCATAAGTGCATTTTTGGATGGAAATTTAGTTTCTTCAATCAAGTAATTAATGCGACCTTTTTGAGATTATGAACTCTACGTCCTCGAAAATGCTGAAATATGCCATGTTCCACGACTAAAACTGCCGAACAAGATGTTATAAACAGTACCATGAATGTCCGATTTCCTTAAATTCTTGTTATATCAACAGAAACACAACGAGGAATGTCAACCGAAGATTTCTAGAGCTTTTTCTAGATAATTCTGTCTTGTTTTATCAACAGAAACACAACGAAAAATGTCGCAACCGAAGATTTCTAGAGCTTTTTCTAGATAATTCTGGTGTTTCTATTAGATCTGGTCATAGTATTCGTCCTCGAAGTTTTCAAGAACTACGAGAGTACAGATACCAGAATAATTCAGAAGTGTCCGCGTTTGACAAATCATCAAGCTTCTGGTGTTTTTTGTTTTTTTTTTTAGGTGAAAAGCTTGATCGTTGACTCACACCAGTTACACTAGGAAACAGAGAAGAGATTACTAGAATCATAACGATACGTGAAAATTGTGAACCGATGTAAGGAATGATACCGGTATTAGACTTCTGGTGTTTGAACCGTACTTATTGAAAATTTTGAGGGAATTTTGGGGGATTTTGGGGGATTTGGGAAATTTTAGGCACTGAGACCATATTTTGGTATTAACACTAGAATTTTCTCGTCAAAGTTCTAGACTCTCCGTGGCTCACTCATAGTAGTGTTTCTGGTATCACTGGGGGGGGGGGGGGGGTGATAGACATAATATCAAATTTTAGTCATATTATCAGAACCACAACGATATGTGAACGACAGAAAGTCTAGTACTTTCACCAGAAAATTCTGGTTTTAATACTAGAATATGATAATAGAACTAGAATTTCCTAAAAAATTTCAAGAACTATGGTACAAATACTAGAATTCTATTAATTACACTATCCTTTACATAGGTTCACATATTGTTATGCTTTTGGCAATATTTTTTTTTCATTGATTATATTAATAGAATGTAGGAATGGGGCTCTTGCAAATTTTTGCTGTGAGCAAATGAATAGTCCTCTCTAATGTAAAAACCAGCAAAAATCACGAAAATCACACTATAAGAAAGTCTAAAATTCAGTAATATACTCACATAACTGCTGCAACGGCAAGTTCGTAATGGCGGTTCAACGCAGGTATCATGGGAGATTCCTGTCTATTATGTCCCTTTCTCTACCGAAACACAGAGGTATGTCTCAATTCAGCTAGATACCCTGATGCCCTGCGTCTCTCCGCCATTAAGCCCGATTCTGAGAGTGAATTTCGTGATTTTTTACAGTGTCTTCATTGTTGTCTTCATTGTGTCTTCATTGTGTCTTCATTGTCAAGAAACTATTTTTTTTAGATATAGAGAGGACAACTGGAAAACTGAAACTGCTTCCATGGATACATGGATAGATAGATTATTTAAATAAATAGGGGAACAATTGTTATTTTCACAGGTTTTTATGCCAGAACCAATTCGCCAATTCCTTGTAGCTAAAGTTTGCAAGAGCCACATTAGAATAATTAATATTGAACAATTTTTCGAAGTTGAAGACTTTGACTTTCTGTGTCCGACAAACTTTGAGTGAGATATGTCTCAATTTAGATAGGAACCTCCCACGATACCCAGGGGCGCCATTTCAGATTTTCCTTGGGGGGGGGGGGGGCAAAGCTGACCAAAAATTTTGATGACCTTTTTGTTTTGTTTTGTTTTGTTTTTTTTTTTTTTTTTTTTTTTTTGGCCATGCACCTTTAAAAAGAAATTAATCCTCATATAGGGATAGTTGTTCGTTGAAAATTGATTTTTGGCCATTTTCGGCTATTTAAATTACCTTTTTTTTCTTCTTTTTCCCGGCTTATTCCTCTGCCGCTCTCTGACTTGATTTTTCGGCCACATTGAAAATCCCTGCCCCCCCCCCTCCCCAAATGGCGCCCCTGATGATACCTGCGTCTCTCCGCCACTAAGCCCTATTCTGAGAGTGAACTTTGTGATTCTAAGTGAACTCAGCGTCATTTTTACACGTTTTCATGCAAAAATCAACTCTGCGATCCCCTGTAGCAAAAATTTGCAAGAACCCCATTATCTTTTAACATTGCATATAATCCAATGTTTTTATTTTTCGTCGAAAATCCGACAGCGCCGCGATCGCTTCTACAAAAGCGCCATGCAATGCCGTGCGCTCGATGCGCCGCGCCGCGCCGAGCCATCAGCAGCAGCGCGGGGTAGAACCAGAATCCCAGTCGCGGCATCAGATCGCAGCATCGGATCGCCATCGGATGGGGTCAAATAAAAGCACCTCACCGGTGAGCGGTGAGCGCGGTGAGCGGTGCAGTGACGACATCGGTTAACTCACCGGCGAGCGTCGCGTCGCGTCGTGTCGCGATGCCTCCCGACTTGAAAACACCGACGCGACGCTTACCTCATATCCACAAGAGGAGGGGGGCCGGGGACGCTAAGGTAATGGAAAGGGGGCCCTTTCCCTGTGCTCCGCCCCCTCTCCTAGTGACCTCCTCTGACTTCATCGTATCGGTGGATTACACCGCGATCGGCGCGACTCAAGCGGAGTGGCGGCGCACAGTGGAACTATAGTCAGTGCAAGGGCTCGCACATGGATTATATACGACTAACAATGCAAATATTAATGGTTTTACGGTCAGTAAACAAACTATAAAGGGTGATTTTTATAGAGAATTAAAAACAATAAAATTAATGAAACCACTTTCAAACCTGCACGTTGCGTACTAACCCCTTATGGACCAAGCCCGAATATACTCGGTATTCTCCTCTGGTCTATTTCACATTGTTCCAGTATCAGGGTTCCGAATAAACACGATTCTCGATGTAGTATGAAAAGATTAGATTTCGTCTGGCGCCTTCAATCCGTCGTATATGCAATTCAAACTCCCCCGAGTACGAACAGTTACCTTCGCTGAACAAACGGAAAAGTGACGTTCATGTGAACTAACCTGGTCTTTAAAGGGTTAAGAAAGATATACGCATTTGAATATATGGTTAGTAATGCAAATATTAATGTTTTCTCGGTCAGAAGACAAACTACATAGGGTGATTCGTGTGGGGAATTTTACAATAAAATCAATGAAACCACTTTCAAACTTTTACGGTGCGTATTAAGAAAGATACACACATTTTTAATTTGCCCCCGCTATGTCCGGCGTCCCCAAATGACTCGTTCCACTGTGCGGCGGTGATTGGTGGTGGAGGAGGAACGAACGAATGAACGCGGCCCCGGCCCGTCCGCGGCCTCTTGAGTCCGGACTCCGGAGTCCTCTGGTTGTAATCGGCTGATGGATGTTGGATGGACGTTCGTTCCTCCGGTCGAGTAGTCGCACCATGGTCTTGACATCGTATAAAAATGGCCAAAAATTGAACGATAAGAAAGTCATCAAAACTCATTGTTTTCAACCTGTCAAGCTCAATCTACAACTTTCCAGTGACTCTCCTACGTTTTAATGGGTTTGTTGCGTACTTTTGCTACATGAATATAACTCATTGTTTCTAATGTAAAATTCGGCGAAAATAACAATGCGCACATTAAAAACTTTCAAAATCCACCCGTTAACTCAGAAAATACCTTCCATTTCAAAGAACCCGCGCTACACTAGACACTATAATATCACCGACTTATAACTACACAGATGGAACCATCTCGTTTATGTAAACATGAACAGAACTTTCAAACATTTGAATGTTTAGATTAGATGCGTATACATTTCTTATATTATTTTGTAATCTTTGATAAACCGAAAAGACCAGACAGCAAATGCAGCCAATAGTTCATGTATTTAGAAGGGAATTCCATCATTTTGTAGTTACGATGTTGTTCACTTATGCATGGTGGTTCCATCTATGTAGTTGTATGCCGGTGCAAAAAGTGTCTAGTGTAGCGCGGGCTGTTTGAAATTGAGGTGATTTCCTGAGTTAATGAGTGGATTTTGAACGTTTTTAATGTGCGCATCGCTATTTTCGCCGAATTTTACATAAGAATCAAGGTTCTACATTGTTGTAGCAAAAGTATGCAACAGACCCATTACTTGTTAATAGTGTTCTCTGTGATTAACATTAGTCTTGGAATTTTATAAATAAATAAAATTAATGAAAAATTTACTTCCTGATTTTTGGCCACTTTTTGACTTTTTGACGATCTCCGACCATTGTGCGTCGGACGTCGGACGTTGAAAGGTTGTTGTTTAAGAGGGGTATCTCGCGATAGCCGACAGTGTCTATAAGTGTGACGTCACGATGCACGATGCACTCCGCTCTTGTGTATTATACTTGCGAAAGAAATTGAAGCTGTCATCGCCCGAAAGTAGCCAGGCTATGCCAGGGCCCACCAAACACTCAGGCAGACTTCAAGCAGTGGCGTAGCGTGCAATTTGGCAACCTTGCAGTTCGTCCATTTGAACCCATGAAAAGGATCGAACGATTGGGTGTTCGGTGAACAACTTCGTATTCGAATCTGTACATGGGTTTAAATGAACAGAGTACAACGTTGTCAAATCGCACGCTTCGCCAACGATACCGCAATATAGTGAATAGTGATCTTTTCCGTGGAGTCAATCAGCCGCATATGATTCAATTAAAATTCATCCGGAAGAGCTGATCACTTGCATTGGTGTATCCAGGAATCTGTCTTTCTCTCTCTTCCTCCATTTAAATGAGTGTGTTAGAAAAGGACAGATGAGGGACAGTCACGTGATTTTCGCCTCCTCTTCTATCCTTTTCTGGCACAAGCATTCAAATGGATTGAGAGAAGAAGGATAATTTCCAGAATCCACCAGTGATCACGTGACCTCCCCTCTTTCGATTACCATACCTGATTATCATATTGAATGAAGCGTTAATTTTTTTTACCTCATTTTTGTTCCAGCAACAAGCAGCATGATAACTCCACGGATTCTTTTTTGGCCTAAAATAACTGACGGACACATTAAAGGCCGATTTTTATCATATTCTTCGACTTTCCCTGGTGAAAATGTTCCATGAACTCTGTTCCAATTTTCCATGTAGACATGGAAATCGCCTTGATTTCCATGTAAATTAGGTTGATTTCCGTGTGAATTTACACGGAAATCACAGTGATTTCCATGTTCAAAGGGAAAATTGGAACAGAGTTCATGGAACATTTTTACTAGGGTTATATCTTGACTTGGGAAGTGCTGTTTGAAATCCATGGAAGACGAAAAAAGGATGCAAGGACCATCTGGAAGAAGACTGAGAGAAGATTGGAAGAGTGCGGTGAAAGAAGAATGGAGCTCTCGCCAGGTTTTGCTATATGTGGCAAATGTTGAAATGTACCATCAATTCTGGTGTAAAATGCTGCCAAAATAACGATGAGACCATTAAAAAAGTCTAAAACTCACTCCTCTCAGAGAAAACTTAATTTGAAGTTTCGGGTGACCGCACCCTTCCATGTATGCACCAACCTTGGATTCGCACCATAAACAAACAGCCGCCATCTTGCTTGTTGACAAGCGCTGTATTTCACTTATATCGGTGTATCTAGAGTCCCTATATATGAAAGAGTCAAGACACGTGAACAGAAGTGAAGAAGAAGGTGTCTGAGGAGCCTGGAGGCGCGCCTCTTGTTTACATTTTTATCCAACGATCGTCCCGCCGCAAAGATTACTTATACATGTATTCGTTTGTAAGTAATCTTTAATAGATCAACCTAACCTCCAACCCCCGTTGCCTTCACTACATGTTTTAAAAGTAATGCGTGAATTTTATTCTGTTCTGAACACATTTTCATCAATTTCTAATTCAAATTTCATCAGTAGCAGCTAAAAATGCCGAAAGTTTCCTCAAAGCTGGGAAGTCGTGAAGATGGTTCCATGAAGATGTAAACAAGAGGCGCGCCTCCAGGCTTCATAGATCCCTTCTTCTTCTTCACTTTTCAGCAGCCAATCAGAGATGGAACCTCGTATGGCGAGACTCTTTCATACGTATAGGGACTCTAGGTGTATCGTCGCTAAGAACCCTCCGAAAGGAGAACGACTGACTGAAAAGAACAGTGCGTTGCCATAGTTTATTTATCCAGTCGTGTTTGTGTTGTGTGAACATACATCGTGTGAAAGTTTATTCTCAGATTCGCGATTGTCAACAACCAAGATGGCGGCTGTTTGTTTGGGGGTGCGAATCCGAGGTTGGTGCATACATGCAAGAGGGTGCATACAAAACCTTGCGAGAGCTCTATTCTTTCTTTTACCGCATTCTTCCAATCTTCTTTCAGTCTTCTTTCAGTTGGTCCTTGGGATTTCAAACAGCACTTTCTAAGTCGAGAAGGAGTCAATAAAAAGTCAAGAAAATGATAAAAATCGGCCTTAAATGTGTCCGTCAGTTATTTTGGGGGGGGGGGGGGGAATCCATGGAGTTATCATGCTGCTTGTTGCTGAAACAAAAATGAGGTAAAAAAAAATTAACGCTTCATTCAATATGATAATCAGGTATGATAATCGAAAGAGGGAAGGTCACGTGATCACTGGTGGATCCTGGAAATTATCCTTTTTTCTCTCAGGCCATTTGAATGCTTATACCAGAAAATGATAGGAGAGCGGGAGAAAACCACGTGACTGCCCCTTATCTAGTGTCGTCCATCCGACGACCGTTTTTGGTGTCATAAGCCCCCCCCCCCAAAAAAAAAGGTGTGTTGTAAGTACTCAAGTTGATTGGAAACCCTGCATCGATACTATTTTTTTTTTTTTTTTCGACGTTCAAAATTTGGTCAAAGGGTCTGTTGCATACTTTTGCTACAACAATATGGAGCCTTGATTCTTATGTAAAATTTGGCGAAAATAACGATGCGCACATTAAAAACGTTCAAAATTCACCCATTAACTCAGGAAATCACTTCAAATGCTAACAGCCCGCGCTACACTAGACACTATTTGCACCGGTATACTATACTACATAGACGGAACCACCGTGCATAAGTAAACAACATCGTAACTACAAAATGATATAATTCCGATCTAAATACATGAACTATTGGCTGCATTTCGTCTGATATTTTCGGTTTATCAAAGATTACAAAATAATAGAAGAAATGTACGCATCTAAACGAAACATTCCAATGTTTGTAAGTTCTGTTCATGTTTACAAAAACGAGATGGTTCCATCTATATGTAGTTATAAGTCGGTGATATAGTGTCTAGTGTAGCGCGGGTTGTTTGAAATGGAAGGTATTTTCTGAGTTAATGAGTGGATTTTGAAAGTTTTTAATGTGCGCATTGTTATTAGTAAATTTTAATTTACTTATATAGCTGCTTTTGTTCCCCCCCCCCTCTCCCCCCCCGGATGGACTCTATAAAGTACGTACTGTGTATAGACTTTATATTATGTTTATACGTACTATACTATTGTACGTACTATATTTTGGTGGTATAACATGTATTTAGTATATATATCTCGTATTGTAGTAGATATGTGTATAGCACTAAAATAGTAAATATATAGTAAATGCAATATATGTACTTTATGCATTATATGCATTATATGAACAATTTTTTTTGCCAAATTTTACTTTAGAAACAATGTGTCATATTGATGTAGCAAAAGTACGCAACAGACCCATTTAATCATCGATCATATACTATCAAACGGTGAAACACGGGCAAATCAATAGGACCGACGTCGATTCTTCATTCCAAGGCGCACGCGCAATGCGCATGCGTAGTGCGCACTTGCCGAGTGATAATCCAGATCGGAAACAATGGAGAGTTAGCGGCTTTCAGGTAGGTATACACTATAGGTATAGGTAACCGTAATCGTTAAAACTGTACTGCAGTGTGCCCTCTGCCTCCTGAGTCCTGAGTCCTGACACCGTACACTCACCACTCACCTGCAGAGAGCATCAGGGCATCAGCCACCGCTCGCCGCGCCGCATCATTCCTCATCTTGTAGGCATTCCTCGTCGCTTTTGCGCAATGTGAGGTGTATCTCATTGAACTGTACCAGTACCACTGTACCAGATGACATCGCAACATCAAACATTCGTGCGTCATCAAAGAAACTGTCGCTGAAGCAGTTATATAGCTTCGATCAAGGGAGTGGCGAGTGGCAGATCTGCCGTTTTGCGTATAATGAATGACATTTTTCAATTCACCGATGATTTCACTGGTTGAGAAAAGATTACACAGTTCAGTTCGGAGTATTGCTGTAGAATGAACTAAAAAACTTGCGCCTGTAATCGTTTCTCAACCGGTTATGAGTCGTCGATGACTTTAAAACACTTGCGGATATTTTATTTAAGTAACATAGTTTCCAACGATCAAGGAAAGATTACAGATCAGAGTATTTTCGTGCATTACAGTCATACACAGAACTGAACTGTGTAATCTTTTTTTCAACCGGTGGAATCATCGGTGAATAGAAAAATAGCATTGATTATACGCAAAATGGCAGCTCTGCAATGCACGAAGGTACTCGAATCTGTAATCTTTTCTCAACCGGTGGAGTCATCGATGACTTGATAAAACTGGCGGATATTTTAATGAGCAAACGGAGTTTCCGCCGATTGAGAAAAGGTTATAGATCAGAGTATTTTCGTGAATTATAGTTATACACTGAACTGAGCTGTGTAATCTTTTCTCAACCGGTAAAATCATCGGCGAATGGAAAAATGCGATTAATTATACGCAAAACGGCAGCTCTGGTGAGTGGGAAGTGAGATGTTGCGGGAGTGGCAGTGATGGAGTGGGGGTTTGGAAAATGCCTTCGAGACGTAAAGGCCTTAACATCCCCAAGCTACTGGGGGTATTTCGGATTGATGTTGTCATTATCATTAATTATGTGCGATTTTTAAAACTGGGTTAACCCTTCCACGACCAGCGAGCTGATGGGAGCACTGAAAAAAAAAAAAAGCTCGCGATACCAGATTCTAGTCATATTACAAGAAGCACAACTATATGTGAACGACAGAAAATCTATTGACTTTGACCAGAAAATTCTGGTGTTATAGCAACAGAATATGGTCATAGCACTAGAATCTAGTGAGAATTTTCAAGAACTATGGTACGAACACTGGAATTCTAGTTATTGAATTATCTCTTACAACACTGAGAGAAATTACTGATTTAAAAACAAGGAAACGCGTTTACTTGTAACAGTGATCTTGCGCGAAGTTAAGTTCTGTTGCATGAAAAAGAATCGCTGTCACAACAAGGAATCTTTTACTTGTAGCAGCAGAAATCCTTGGGTTAAAAAAATTTCCCCTCAGTCAATATTTCACTGTGCAGTTTCTTTAACACAAACGAAATACACCTTGGATTAAAAAAAGAATTCTCTCAGTGAAAGGTCCACTTAATGTCATGCTTCACGTATATTTTTTTTCAGTTGGACTTCATAGTTAAACTGATCGACAAAACTAAGCACAAGTGACGCGATCGGGCGAGAGACCTCCTGAAATGGTCCATGCTGGTTCATGTAAAATTGCATGGACATCCATGCTGGTCCATATAAAGCTGCATGGACATCCATGCAGGTCCATGCACACTCTCATGGACCCGCATGGACCTCCATGCACACCCATTCGGCTGTCCATGGACCTTCATGGATGTCCATGAAATTTTGCATGGACCAGCATGGATGTCCATGGCTGTCGGTCCATGAAGGTCCATGCAGGTCCGTGTCCCAATATACCATGTATGGACCGACATGGATCATTTTTACCAGGGCGCGCGATTTGGGGTGGAAGTATTTCGAAAACCGCTTTTTACTTGCTCGTTTTGTAAAGGTGTCTCTGAAGCAACCTTAGTCGAGTCTCTCTAACTCTAAGCGCAGCAAAAATTAAAACAAAAAACAAAAGATTTCTACAAGTATACTTGAAAAAATGGAGTAAAATCAGGCGAATACGGACTAGCCTATAAGTTCGTGAAAATAGCCCTTGTCCTTGACCGTGAAAACCCCGAAAATGTGCCGGAAACACTCGTCGGAATTTTCCCGATATCTCTATACATACAGCACCTAAACCAATGATTTTTGGGCTAAAATGCACGAGACCTAACCTAAAAAAAAACAAAAAACAAAAAAAACAAAAACAAAAAACAAACAAAAACAAAAAATCTGCTCATCTAGAATGTCCAAAAAAATCTGATGCCAAACGACATCGCTAGGATGTTATGCGATCAACATAGTTTGTCAATCTAATGTAAATAATCTGAAACAATTAAAACTACCCTCAACTGTAACCACATGGTCCCGCTATAGGATGTTATGGGTGATAAATATTATCATAAGTGGTGGTAGCCGCACAGGCCCAGTCAGAAAACACACCTGGGAGGGCACTTGGATTATTATTACAAATAAATGTTATCATTACGCGAGATGAAAATTATCAGGCATCCCTGAGACCGAAGAAATTTTAAAATCTTTTGACGCCAAATTCATTCGAAAGCAACTCTTTTTCACACAGTATGAAAGCGTCCAGAGAGCGGCTGTCATTTATTTTTGTTAGTTTTGAACTTTGACCGTCCAAAAGACCATGGATTGAAATTGTAAATTACAGAACGGAATGTGTTTTTGCGATCAAGTTTTTAAAAGGTCATAAGATTTCCATAAAACTGGATAAATTTTAATCGAACTCCTTGATTCATCTGACTACGCAACAGCCCGTCGCAAGTTCCTATTAATTCATCCGTGCCAGTAGTAACGCCTTCAAAACGAGGGCTAGGCAAATGTTGCTTCTTTGTAAGATCTGTTGACAACTTTAGAGGCGACCAGACTCTAATGAAGCAGATAAACAAAGCCAGCAATTAATCACAATGCTAATTACAATTAATAGAATAGCATAGTGAATATAGAAGGAGGAGAGAGTTCAGGTCAGGCAGGTTTAACATAATTATTATTTAAAGTTTGTGTGTGTGTGTGTTTTTTTTTCTCTCTCAATTTCATATTTATGATAAAATGTAAATAACTCAGCAAATTAAACTGACTTCTAATTCTAACTGAAAAACGAAAGTTTTGATTCTAGTCATAAAATCTGTCTTCGAAATTCGAAGGAACCAATAAAATTATTCAAATTCATGACGGTTAACCCTTGTGAGCCTAAGAGGGGGTAGATTTGTACCCCAGGCTAGTTTTTTTGACGCCATTTTGTCAAAACTGCTCAAAATTTTTTAAGACTTCATGACATTTTAAGTTAGGATACTTAGAACACGTCCACCAAATTTCATTAATTTTTATGAATTTTTGTCGATATTATAGAAATTTAAAGTGTTGGGGAACAAATATACCCCCCCCCCTTCGTCCTGCCAGTTTTAAGTTTGGGTAAATTTGGCAACATAGCAAAAATTTACTCAAATTTCACATAAATTACTCTCTTAGGGTACTAAGTACATAATCCATCCATTAAAGTTTCAAAATTATTGATACTGACTGTGCTGCATGAAAATATCCTTGGGGTACAAAAACACCCCCCCCCCTTTGTCCTTTGTGTTACCGAAATACCTTAGGCTCAAAAGGTAAAAATGCTGAAGTTAAAATGGGAAACAAACAAGCCACAGAGTCCACCATAGTTGATTAAAGTGAGCAAATTCATCAATTACTAATTTGGAATCGACACTGCTGATTAGTGCTGAGGCTCGAATTGTACGTATACATAGCACGAGCCGCCCCACTGCAGTCGTTCCTTAACAGCTTCTTCAAGTTAAAACAGCTCTTCATTGTTTGCATGGGTCACCATCAGATTCAGCAATTTGGCAACCATGCATTCTTTCTATTTGAACGCATGAGAAACAATCGATTATTGAGGGAGCCGCCATGACCTTTTTACTAATCAGTTGTTTTTCATACATTCAAATGGGAAGAATTCGCAGTTGCCAGACTGCTGGATCCGCCTTTGTGGGTCACAAACACTAATAAAACTACTTAACTAATGACAAAAGCATGGATAGCAATATCGATTCTCAATAGCATATGATTGACTTAATATCAATCTATAGCCAGTGTCTGCTCACGAGGTGGCAAGCAATAATCAATACGAAATCGTGATATGAGTCCCTTGAATGAGTCGGGAAGGATTTGGGGGGGGGGGGTTGCAAGTATAATGGACCTAAATGGATGGGGGGTTAACGCTTTTTTGATCCGCCAAATCCGCTGCTGCGCTCTAAGCTGAGCTGAGCTGAGAAAAAAACCGTGACACGACATCGACACGGCAGGAATCGAATTGAGGTTATGTTGATCCTACTCGGTGACCAGACCGTCTTAAAATTGCGGATAATCAACGCCAAGTCACTTCCTGGTTACAGTGACGAGGCACAGTGGTCAGCAAAGTCAGTCGTCAAAGGTCACGGCTCATATTAATCAACATATTTAATGACAATGCCGTTTTCAATAGAAACGTCAGATTGGTTTGTTTTAGTTAATCTTAACATAGGCTTAATTGATTTCTAAAATAATTTTAATTGAAAGAAAAAAAGATAATAAATAATAAAAAAATAATGAAAAAAAAAAAAACAATCAGAATGAACAAAATAAAACTAAAAAAATAATAATAATAATAAAATAAGTCAAATAAATGAGGGAATACGCATCTCAAATTGTGGGTCCTTATTTCATAAATCACCTTAAAAAAAAGTATTCAAACCTAAAAAGTGAGATTGAGAAATCAGGCCCGCATTGGCAGCGGGTGCTGGGTTGCTGCAGAGCCTTGGAGTCCTATTTCTGGGCTCAAGTCCCCCAGTTCCGATTTTTATCTTTTTCTCGCAAATTTTTAAAAATAACAAACATTAGTCTTTATTCATTTTTCATTTCAAATGCGAGCGACCTTGTATGGAGCCAGGTTCGCCGCAAACTTGTTTTTTTGCATTAATAATAACAAAATGATGTACACTGACCCACCGGTCTTAAAATAATTTTACGTTTCAGACTCAATTGTTTCGGCGAAATTCTCATTTTCCACCAATGGGTCTGTTGCAAACTTTTGCTACTGTCATAAAGAGTGTTTCATCGCATGTAAAATCGCCCGAAAAGTCCATTGGTGGCATCAGAAAGTCATGAAATGCGATAATAAACTCAAAAGAGACGTTTAATGAAATCCAAGATGGCGGTAAAATAACGAACAATCTGTATGCATGCACCTTTAACATCCAAGGATTGCCAACGTTGACAACCTCACAGCTTCAGAGGTTATGTATTTATTGACGTTGTGATTGGGTGTGATCGATATTGTGAGGTTGGCTATCCTTGGATGTTCGTGGTGCATGCATACAGGTTGCTCAATATTTTACCGCCATCTTGGATTTCATTAAACGTCTCTCGTGAGTTTCATACTGCATTTTATGACTTTCTGGTGCCACCAATGGACTTTTCAGGTGATTTTACATTTGATTAAATACTCTTAATCGTTGTAGCAAAAGTTTGCAACAGACCCATTATTTCATAAAAATAGAAAGAGTCATGCGTCAGGCATTGGTGTAGCTGATGCCCGTATTCAGAGTTGTACTTCAAACCAGGGGTAGCTTGTGAATTAGGATGTATCGATATTCCCTCCATTTAAACTCAAGGAACAGAATCGATCTTTAAACCTTTATAAACAGTCGATACTTCGACATAGGTTCAAATAGTAGGTAAACGATAATCGTCACATACTCGACAACTTTTGATGCTCTGCTTCCGGTGATGTCTTATTGCTCCAGCCCAACCAAGGAAGTATAGCAACAGAGAGGCCTTTACATGTTACGAGTATAAGTCCTATCCCAAAGTAAGACAGTATGGGTGATTTGATTTCTCTTTTGTTTGTCTCATATATTTGTTAACCTTAAATCAAAAATCGTAATTAATCCAGTGGAAATGGATTTTAAACGGAAGTGCAAAAGTTTCAGAGTGGCTATATCTTGACATAGAATTCCAATACTTGTTTCTGTCATACGTCAGTTTCTCTTTATCGTGCAAATCCTTCCAGAAGAAACACTTGCATCAATTCCTGATGTGTCCGGATAGCCACTTTCAAGCACAATTGTTTTTCGTTTATAACCAATTTCAAATGGATCCTCACAACTTTCTTAGAATGAGGTTAAAACGAAATGAGGCAAACTAACCGATCCCTGGTAAAACTCCTCATCAAAAATTATCAAAAAAATCCCAGCATGAGAATCGGAACTTGATTTCATGTCGATCTCATGCTGAGCTGAAGATGATTTCTTCTCATGATGGGATCTGCATGATATCAACATGTAATCAGGTTCCGATATTTTAATAGTTTGACGGATTACAGATCAGGGTTTTTTTCGTGCAGTACAGTCAAATACTGAACTGAACGATGTAATCTTTTCTCAACCGGTGAAATCATCGGTGAATTGAAGAATACCATTGATTACACGTAAAACGGCAGATCTGGTCTCTACTGTTATTGCTCGTTGACTGTATTTGCAATGAACAGGCCCATCTCAATCAATTCAATGGGTCTGTTGCATACTTTTGCTGCAACAATATAGAACCTTGATTCTTATGTAAAATTCAGCAAAAATAATGATGCGCACATTGAAAACTTTCAAAATCCACTCATTAACTCAGGAAATCACCTCAATTTCAAACAGCCCGCGCTACACTAGACACTATTTGCACCGGTATACTTCTACATAGATGGAACCACCGTGCATAAGTAAACAACATCGTAACTACAAAATGATGGAATTCCGTTCTAAATACATGAACTATTGGCTGCATTTGCTGACTGGTTTTTTCGGTTTATCAAAGATTACAAAATAATATACGAAATGTACGCATCTAAACGAAACATTCCAATGTTTGTAAGTTCTGTTCATGTTTACATAACCGAGATGGTTCCATCTATGTAGTTATAAGTCGGTGATATAGTGTCTAGCGTAGCGCGGGTTGTTTGAAATGGAAGGTATTTTCTGAGTTAATGAGTGGATTTTGAAAGTTTTTAATGTGCGCATCGTTATTTTCGCCGAATTTTACGTTAGAAACAATGAGTTATATTTATGTAGCAAAAGTACGCAACAGACGCATTCAATCATCTATTTATAGTTTCGCGCAGTTTGGTAAAAGCTCTTAGACCGGAGCTTTTCGAAGTTTGAACTTGACTCGTGGAAGCAGAAAGATCAGGTACTAAGATTAAAGAAGATGAGGGTTGAGCTGTCCCACTGTCCGGAGACTCGTCCAAACAAACCGCAGAAGCTCTGAGCTTGGCCGAGTGGCCACTCTATAAAGTATAAAGAACAGTAGCTTAAGGAGTGGAGAGGAGTGGAGTTCGTCCCAGTCCAAGTCCACAGTTTAGTGCTTTATGCTCTCCATTATGTTTTTAACAACTTCAATTGCGAGCGAGCGGTTGCTTGTGTGTATCTGCTTATTGTCAAGTTGTCGAACGGCCTCTCCTGATTGGTCAATTACGGATCGCGACTTTACGAAGAGGGCACCGCCGCGGCCGCAAACGGAGCCAACCGCCGGAAATGACGTGCGCAAGGAACTATGGGCAATTTACCCGTGCAACCGCTCAACCATTTCAACAGTTTCCGGTCCAAATCTTGGTTAATTTCTTGATTTCGCTTCGGTGTATCCGCAGCTTCTTTTCCCGTGACACCCACGCCAAGCCTCGATCCCCCCCCCCCCCTTCTCCCCGGTCATCTTTTTCCTCCTCATCTCTTTTCTATTGTTTTATACCTTTCCTTCTCTTTCCCTCTTTTAAACTCAAGTTGTTCAATTTGTTGTCTCTCTCTTTTCTGTCTCACCATCCTCATCCAACAACGACAACTTTTCTGTTTCTTAGATGTGTCATCGTTGACTCTTGACCTCAAGACGATTTTAGACCCCAATTTTGGCTGATACTGTCTTAAAATCGATAAACGAACCACATGAAACGAACGTGAATGGGGCTATTGCACACTTTTGCTATAAGCGATTTAGTAGTCGATTATGGCGTAAAAACCTCAAAAAATAACGATGGCGGCACTAAAAACTTCCAAAATCCACTCTTAAACTCAATAAACCCAGTTATTTGTGGGAGCGTAATGGTGACCGAAGGCACTAACAATGGGAGATTCCCATCTAACAATTCTGAAACTCCATCAAGAAGTGACCAATAAGAGACTACTTTCATTTGACACCGGTGTCACTTGGTGTTGCGGTACCATTCATCGGATGTGGATCATCACTCTGATGACTATTTACTCTGTGAATCATCCTTGTCAGCATAGAAAGAGTGACGAAATTAAGATAGGAATCTCCCATTGTTAGTGCCTTCGGCCACCATTACGCTCGCGCAAATAACTGCGTTTATTGAGTTTAGGAGTGGATTTTGGAAGTGTTTAGTGCCGCCATCGTTTTTATTTGAGGTTTTTACGCCATAATCGACTATTAAATCGCTTATAGCAAAAGTGTGCAATAGCCCCATTTAGAACGGTTGTAAGAACGTTTGTTCAACGACTTTCATCCAAGATTGCCTAATTTTATAAAATGATTTTTTAATAATTTTGTCTATCCTATCCTTTCACGGCCGGCCGGCTCGAGCCCACCTGGTGCCCTCAGGCGAATTTCTGGACAACGCCCCTAATAACGTTCGCCCCTATGAGGGGTCTGGGGGACCCTTTCCAGAATACAGGGGGTCCGGGGGTCTTCCCCCGGGAAATGTTGAGAGTTTTGATTTTCCGTGATCGAATTTTAAGCTATTTTAAGAGGTGCTTTCCAAAAAAATTGATCGTAAAATTGATCGTAAAATTGATCGATTTTTCTAATTTTCTTTTCGAAAAGAATAAAATATTGAAAATTCTTTCTGTTAAATTTTTACAAGTAAGGGTTTGAATCATGTGTTGCCTATGATTACATTAGAAAATCTTCATTAAAATATAAACAAGTCAATATTTAACTAGGCATCACGATTTGTGTCCCAAAGCGTCCTTTGAGTTTGAGGCCATATTTTGAGGCGCCTCTCATAACGTTGCACCCTCAGGCAGTCGCCTAAACTCGCCACCCCCGTGGGCCGGCCTTGTATCCTTTTGAGCAACATGTTATATTAAATGTCCATTTTGCATTTTAGTCCAATTCATCAGAGGCAGTGGTGTCGCTAGGTGTTTTTTTAGGGGGGGGGGGGCAAGCTCCGAGTCAGCCCCTTCTTAATTAAAAAGGTAACTCAGAACGACGATTTCCACTGACCCCCCCTCACCTTCTCCCCCTACCCACCCCTTCCCCCCTTCCCTTTTCCATCCTTGCTCATCAAAAGATACAGATTTAATTATCCAAATTCAGTGACATTAGGTAAAGAGAAAAGCAAAATTGCTCTTTATCCTCGAATGTTTTGAACACTCACTATTAATTTGATAAAATAATGCTAATATGTTTGCTGACTTAACAGAAAAGTAATGAAGCAGTGGTGCTGCCAGAAATTGTTTTGAGGGTAGGGTGGGTTTAAGTTGACGCACCTACTGTTCACACACCCCATTCACCGGGGGGGGGGGGGTCTGGGTCTCCCAGTTTAACGGGGAGTACGGGGGTCCACCCCCGGAAAATTTTGAAAATTTGACCCCTTGAAAACCCAGTTTAATGGGGTTTCCGGGTTTTATTTGAGAGAACCGAGAAAAATTTATGGGATGGAGATTTGGGGGGGGGGGTTTCTTTCTCCATCCTGATGATATTTATTCTTTGACTTTCATTTTCTAACTATTTAGCAGAGACAAATAGAGACGGAGCACTACGTTAAAATACATAGGGAAGATTTGAGGCGCTCTGAATTTTCGGGGATTCAACAAAATAACATGTAAAACAACAGTCAACACCTTACGACGTCGTCGCATGGTGTTGAACGGTGACATTCGGAAAACACGGAAGGGGACAGGCGGGAAGTGAAGAGGAGGGTGCTCACCATTCAACACCATGCGACGCGACGTTGACTGTTGTTTTGTTGAATCCGCGAGAATTCAGAGTGCCTCTGCGGCAGCCAGTTAGTGCTCCGTCTCTAATTTGTCTCTGCTATTTAGAATAGTTTTTCTTGACCGGTCCAGTTGGGTGTCACCCCGAGGCTCCCGACCATATGCCCTTACCTAAAATCCGGTAGAACTTTACCCGCGGCAAACTGTCCTTTCTTCCTTCCACCCACCCCCCTTACCTTCATCTACCTTTATTTTTTCCTTCCTTTCGTTTTCCTCCTATTTTTCCTTCCCTTATTTCTTTTCTTCTCTTTTTTCTTTTTTTCCCCTTTTTTCTTCCCCCCCTTTTTTTCCTTTTTTTCTTTTTTTCCCCTTTTCCTTTTTCTTTTCTCTTTTTCTTTTCTTTTCTTTTTCTTTCATTTCGGTGGGTGTCACCCCAAGGACGGTGGCACTCGGGGCCATGCTCCCCCCCGGCCCCCCCTAGCGACGCCACTGATCAGAGGACCCCTATTATCAGTTTTACAATCTTCATTGCTAGTTTTTGCGGATGCTTAACCAATTTGTAACTGCCCCCTCCCCTCTCCCATAAACTTTTACAAATTTTTCAATCGGAATTAATATTATTAATGAAACTTGGTTACCAAGCATCCAAAGTGTAGCCGAGCAAATGGTCCAAGCAATTATTGTGACAGTTTCAAAAGGAAAAAGATATTGTTGCAATATGGGTTCGTTCTCTTTAAGTCAGGTTTTTTTAAACCACCATCATGCAATAAATTAGCCCTTCCGGTCACCACTTCTCATATAATATATGGGGGTATTCATTTAACATGGAGTCTTATGAAATTTTGAAAAAATTGACATGCACATGAAATTATTTGAGAAACATTCACTCAATTCACCAGTATCAGCTGTTACGGGCCGAAAGCAATTTATATTTAGGATTAAGAAAATGGAGTGTCGCAGTTACTGTATAATCATCTGAAGTACGTCTCGGAAAAATATTTCGAAATTAACTTCAAACATAACGCTGAAAGTACCAAAAAATGGAATATTGCAAATATATTCCATTTACTTGCAATATTCCATTTTTAGGTACTTTCAGGCTTCAGCCTCAATTTTGAAGTTATTGACGAAATATTTTGCAGAGACGTACTTCAGATGATCATCAAGTAACTGACTCTCCGTTTTTAATATAACTTACTTTCGACCTGTAATTTGGCATTAATCGAACGGTGCGGTAGCGCTCTGGTGGCAGAAATCGGCACTAAACGCGGAGGAATCTCCTTAATCTTCTCTTTTCATATAATTCGTGACTGAAAGGGTTAAGACAAAAAGAATCAAAGTAAAAATTTTCCCACATGCTGATGATGCAGAGAAGCGCCGACGACTGACCTATAGAGTTTTTATCTACGTCGCACATCGGCTTGGTAATAATATTGTTGGCAGCCTTTTGTTTTATTTTCAGATTTGATTAGGAAACGGCGACTTTTCTGCGCAGTAAAGTTTACACGGTAACTTTTTTTTCTTCTTCCTTATTTTGTGTTTTCTTTACGATATACCGAGCGTGACTGGGACTTTTGGATTGCGAAAGCAACACGAGTAAAAAGGCGTCGACGTGCAATTGCAAGAATAAGACGACCTTTGAGACTCGGAGGTAACCGTCAAGTGTGGGAGTAGGTTGACAGAGTATGGTCGTGCTTGTGATGGCCAGTGTTGTCAGAGTGCCACCGAAAAAAAAGAGAAACGTTCACTTTGTATTTTCTCGGCTTTACTTTTTACCTCTCGGCCTTACTTTCTACTCGAAACTCATAATTTTTCCATTTTTTCGAATTTTTTGCAAAGAAGGCGTAAACTGAAATTTATACATAAAATCCAATCCAATTTAATGAAAACTGATAGCATTTTTGAAATCAGTGCCTCAAAGACACATGATAGCGATGATGAAGTGAAATTATAGGCGGAGAATTATACTACAACACTCAGTGGCGTTACTAGAAATTACCTTTCTCTCACTTTGTCCATTAAAATGTGTAAGTTAGAAAAGGATAGGAAGGGGGGATCAATCCCCTCTTCCTATCCTTTTTCTACCTGTACATTCAGATGAGTAAAAAGAGAGATAGAATAATTTCTAGTTAAGTCACTGAAAACACTAAAAATGAGTAAACTTGACACTTGTTCACGCTTAGGTTACCTTAGTTACTAAGTTTCCTAGGTTAGTTCCTTGTCAGAGTTACGTGGTGCGTTCAAAAAGTTTCCGGAATGGAGCCATATTGGGCTGAAAAATGGTCCAAATGAGCTCAACTTTAGCTTGTTTGAAAGCTTATACTCTTATGAGTACATTTGTCTTTAGTTTTCTGAAAAATATTCATTAGTCGCTGAACGGCGGCCATTATACGGAGACGTGTTTTGACCGCGCGTCCATTTTTTTAATTTCACATTTTCTAAAAAAGATTCGTGATTTTAATCAATCAAATTTGACTCACCAATCACTCGTTCTCTGTAGGGTGCTTGTCACCTTCAAAGTACTGCCCCTCAGCATTAATGCAGTGATTCCATTTCCGTTGCCACTGCTTGAAAGCATGCTGTAGTCCTCCTTGGTCAACGACCCGAACACCTTGTCGCACTCCACCTGAATTTCCTCCACACTGTCGAATCGGCGCCCTTTCATCTTCAACTTAGTTTTCGGAAACTTTTGACCAAAAATGGCATGTTGGTGCTTCCTCATCCTCCTTATTCGCCAGATCTTGCACCCTGCGATTTTTTCCTGTTTCCGAAAACTAAGTTGAAGATGAAAGGGCGCCGATTCGACAGTGTGGAGGAAATTCAGGTGGAGTGCGACAAGGTGTTCGGGTCGTTGACCAAGGAGGACTTACAGCATGCTTTCAAGCAGTGGCAACGGAAATGGAATCACTGCATTAATGCTGAGGGGCAGTACTTTGAAGGTGACAAGCACCCTACAGAGAACGAGTGATTGGTGAGTCAAATTTGATTGATTAAAATCACGAATCTTTTTTAGAAAATGTGAAATTAAAAAAATGGACGCGCGGTCAAAACACGTCTCCGTATAATGGCCGCCATTCAGCGACTAATGAATATTTTTCAGAAAACTAAAAACGAATGTACTCATAAGAGTATAAGCTTTTAAACAAGCTAAAGTTGAGCTCATTTGGACCATTTTTCAGCCCAATATGGCTCCATTCCGGAAACTTTTTGAACGCACCACGTAGTCCGTGAGTAGGAGACCGAGACAAATAGAGACCCAGCACACCGTATGCTCCCCGTGTTAGAAAGGTGAAGCAAGTTTACCGGTAACAGTTTTGATCGGGAGTCACCGGCTGCAACGATCAATAGTCGCCTACTGTTGAGTGGTGAGCTCAACAAAAGGCTGTGATTGGTCCGCGGTCCCGGAAACGGAAACAGGTTTGGCTTGTCGAATGCAAACCAGGCGCTCATCAATCAACAGTAGGCGACTGTTGGCTGTTGTTTCGATGAGTTTCGCCCAAAATTGAGCCCCGAAAAGTGGACACCTGTCGCAAGCTTTGCGTTGGGTCTCTATATGTCTCTGGCAGGGGCGTGCCGTGGTTTCCAGAAAGGGGGGGGGGGCAAGACTGCAATCTTGCCGCCCTCCGTGAACAAAATTATAAATTTGATGACCTTTTTTTTTTTTTTTTGTTTTTTTTTGTTTTTTTTTTTGTTTTTTTGTTTTTTTTGCTTGTTACACGCTGATTGTGCCGCCCTCTGAAATGGAGCTGTTGCAAACTTTTGCTACAGGCATATCAATAGTTGATTATGGGGTAATACCCTGTAAAAATAACGAATAGCGCACTAAAAAATCACGAAATCCACTCCTAAACTCACAAAATGCTTTTAAACGCGAGACCGTAATGGCGGCCGAGGCCGCGGTTTTCTTATGGCTAGAGTCCCTGTATGTAGAGAGTTAAGACAAGAGGGTAGTCAACTTCTGATTGGTCGATGAATTTTAGGCTCTACGGACGCCGCCATTGGATGCGATTTTGCACTTTTGTTTTGTTTACCAACGGTCTTTTACAGATAAATGAGTTCGAACCTGTTAATTTTAATCATAATGCACCAAAAGAATGTCCATAAATCTCAGAAGAATCATTAAAAAGCGTTAATACATGTCGATCAACAAATGCAGGGAAAGATTACATCGTTTCAAACTTAGCGGAACTGTAATCTTTGCTGTGGAGCAAAACACAACAACGGCCTCAGAATGTAGACAAATGTGCAAAATCGCATCCAATGGCGGCGCCCATGATTTCTCTTGTCTTAACTCTCTACATATAGGCACAGAATAATACAATCAGAAGGGAAACTCCCATAAGAGCCAATGGAAACAAGATTTGGAATTAACTGGCACAAACTGGCAACTGTGCCTACTCACTTCTCAAGATGGCGGACATGCTTTTTCAGGCTATACAACCAATCACAACTCGGCCAGTTGCCGAAGATCTGCCGAAGATTGTCGAAGATACTCACTTTCGAACATGGCGGCCCAAAGTAAAGAATGTTTCAAAATGAATTAGAGTTTCCCTTCTGATTGTATTATTCTGTGATATAGGGACTCTACTTATGGCAATTGTGTGCTTCTTCTTCTTCTTGTGTGGTGTTGCGAGACTACCTCCTGTAGATGGCGCTGATTGAAGATAGGGAAACCCAATGCAAACCGCGGCCCCGGCCGCCATTACGGTCTCGCGTTTAAAAGCATTTTGTGAGTTTAGGAGTGGATTTCGTGATTTTTTAGTGCGCTAATCGTTATTTTTACAGGGTATTACCCCGTAATCAACTATTAATAAGCCTGTAGCAAAAGTTTGCAACAGCTCCATTCATTTTGAAATTTGATAACCTTTTTTTTGGTTGTTCACCCTGATTTTGCCGCCCCCCCCGAGAGTGCCGCCCGGGGCAAGGGTACCCACATGCTCCCCCCACGGCACGCCCCTGGTCTCTGGTAAGAGACACTACTGCTAGAAGTTGAACAAAAGAGAAGTCTTAACAATTACCCAATAAGGCTCTTGCACACTTTATCTAAATGCAAACATATCGTCCAATATGATATAAGAACCAATAAAAATCAGAGACAGAACTCTCAAAAAGTCTCATATTCAGTTATAAACTCACATAACTGCTAAGAAGGCAAGTTTATAATGGCGGCTCAACGCAGCTGTATCATGGTAGAATACCTACCCTAAATTTCCATTCTTGATTTCGTTTAACGTAAAGGGTATCAAAGTATCTATGATGTATGGTGATCGAATGCTTCTCTCTCGCACTCATTGCGTCTTATGGCGGTTCGGTGCGTTTTCCAAACTGTTCCCGTAAGCGGCTATGAGTGCGAGAGAGAGACCTTTTTCGTGAAGACTCTTTCTATCTCGCACTCATTGCGTCTTATGGCGGTTCGGTCCGTTTTCCAAACTGTTCCCATAAGCGGCTATGAGTGCGAGAGAGAGACCTTTTTCGTGAAGACTGTTTCTCTCTCGCACTCATGCGTCTTATGGCGGTTCGGTCCGTTTTCCGAACTGTTCCCGTAAGGTGCAATGAGTGCGAGAGAGAGACCTTTTTCGTGAAGACTGTTTCTCTCTCGCACTCATTGCGTCTTATGGCGGTTCGGTCCGTTTTCCGAACTGTTCCCGTAAGCGGCAATGAGTGCGAGAGAGAGACCATTTTCGTGAAGACTGTTTCTCTCTCGCACTCATTGCGTCTTATGGCGGTTCGGTCCGTTTTCCGAACTGTTCCCGTAAGCGGCTATGAGTGCGAGAGAGAGACCTTTTTCGTGAAGACTGTTTCTCTCTCGCACTCATTGCGTCTTATGGCGGCTCGGTCCGTTTTCCGAACAGTTCCCGCAAGCGGCTATGAGTGCGAGAGAGAGACCTTTTTCGTGAAGACTGTTTCTCTCTCGCACTCATTGCGTCTTATGGCGGTTCGGTCCGTTTTCCGAACTGTTCCCGTAAGCGGCTATGAGTGCGAGAGAGAGACCTTTTTCGTGAAGACTGTTTCTCTCTCGCACTCATTGCGTCTTATGGCGGTTCGGTCCGTTTTCCGAACTGTTCCCGTAAGCGGCTATGAGTGCGAGAGAGAGACCTTTTTCGTGAAGACTGTTTCTCTCTCGCACTCATTGCGTCTTATGGCGGTTCGGTCCGTTTTCCGAACTGTTCCCGTAAGCGGCTATGAGTGCGAGAGAGAGACCTTTTTCGTGAAGACTGTTTCTCTCTCGCACTCATTGCGTCTTATGGCGGTTCGGTCCGTTTTCCGAAATGTTCCCGTAAGCGGCTATGAGTGCGAGAGAGAGACCTTTTTCGTGAAGACTGTTTCTCTGTCGCACTCATTGCGTCTTATGGCGGTTCGGTCCGTTTTCCGAACTGTTCCCGTAAGCGGCTATGAGTGCGAGAGAGAGACCTTTTTCGTGAAGACTGTTTCTCTCTCGCACTCATGCGTCTTATGGCGGTTCGGTCCGTTTTCCGAACTGTTCCCGTAAGCGGCTATGAGTGCGAGAGAGAGACCTTTTTCGTGAAGACTGTTTCTCTCGCGCACTCATTGCGTCTTATGGCGGTTCGGTCCGTTTTCCGAACTGTTCCCGTAAGCGGCTATGAGTGCGAGAGAGAGACCTTTTTCGTGAAGACTGTTTCTCTCTCGCACTCATTGCGTCTTATGGCGGTTCGGTCCGTTTTCCGAACTGTTCCCGTAAGCGGCTATGAGTGCGAGAGAGAGACCTTTTTCGTGAAGACTGTTTCTCTCTCGCACTCATTGCGTCTTATGGCGGTTCGGTCCGTTTTCCGAACTGTTCCCGTAAGCGGCGATGAGTGCGAGAGAGAGACCTTTTTCGTGAAGACTGTTTCTCTCTCGCACTCATTGCGTCTTATGGCGGTTCGGTCCGTTTTCCGAACTGTTCCCGTAAGCGGCTATGAGTGCGAGAGAGAGACCTTTTTCGTGAAGACTGTTTCTCTCTCGCACTCATTGCGTCTTATGGCGGTTCGGTCCGTTTTCCAAACTGTTCCCGTAATTGGCTATGAGACGATTTTCGTGAAACGGTCTTATCCTCTCACGCTCGATCTCCGTCGTGTAGCTCGGTGGTTTGTCTCGCGCTTGTTAAGATACGATTTTCTTGCAAACAAAATATTTTAAATGGAAATTCTTTTTTTTCACGCACTGGCACTCACGGGTTTTGTGCAACTTTAAAGGAATGTTTCCCCAAATAGAGATATTTACAAAAAAAAAAGCAAAAAAAAATAAAAAAATAACGTGTTATTTGCGCTTAGCTCACCATGAGGTACATCTTTCCTTCTTCATTTTTATGCCATAACCACCAAACGGACCCTCAATTCCAACGGTCCATTGCACCTTATATCGGTTTTAAATAATAGGTAAAGGTAAGAAGTGTCCTTTTGTTATATATTGGACCGTCTTTTTACTTAGTTTTGCTTTAAACAAATTTTTTTATAATTCTTTTTTAAAGAGCCTTTTATTTTTCTGCTGCTGCAGGTTTAATTCCTTGTTTTGTTACGAGGATAAAAAAAAAAAAAAAATGAAAGTAAGAATTCGAGTCGCGAAGGAAAATCTTTCCATCGAAACATAGGACAGTTCCTAATCTATCATTCAAAGCCAGAGTCAAGTCAATTGAGCGATAGGATAGGAAGAAATATCTATTTTTTTCGTAAGAGTCTTATCTATTTCAATTGAAGATTTCAGGGGCAGGTTATGCAACTAGATTGACAACAATTGTTTCAGACCCTTTTCTTCTTTTTTTTCACGCGCGCACCGGTCAGTGGAAACATATCATGGTCTTTAAATCAAAGAGGGGGAGTTTTGATTTCTGATTGGTTACCTCCTCAAAGCCCTCATTCATTAGGTTTCACGCGCTTAGAAGTGAGGGTGCGAGAAGTAATTTCACTGCTAAAAATAATCGGTTTAATGAAATAATATGGAATTTCAGATAGGCACGCAAAATTCAACTTTAAAGAATAGAATATTCGTCGTCCTCACAATATTTCTCTAGTTTTGAGATCAACAGTTCCCGAGCAGTGAACACCATGGTGTCCGTGGTATTGGTATATCTGGAACAAAAACTTGAAATTTGTTTCCAAAACTGTGGGAAATATAAATCCATACTCCTTCGAGTTTAACCGCACCTACTGCGAGCTGAAATTGTTCATGGACCATCTTGAAAGTATAAGACAATTTCCTGTTTTCTATGTGGTGGCCAATTCTTCGAAAAATCACTATCCTCGACCCATTCAATTAAACAGTGATAAAACAGTGCTAGGGACCGTAGCAATCGAGTCAATATGAGCAGTTCTTAGCATAGGTTAAGCAACGGTCTCCAGAAAAAAATTGCCCACCAAATAGAAACCGTTACTCAATCTAAATTCTCAGGACTCAGGCGCCTGCTCTGTAGAGTCCCGCTTAACAACTAGGTTTACATTGTATGAACTAAGAGTAGAAATTAGGAGGTTTTAAAAATCCCGCGGCGATCGTTAAAATCTGCTCACCCCACTGGGAAAAAAGGGTAATCCTTCAAATACGGTCTGAATACACGTGGCACTTGCTAAAATTACGGAGTATGCCATTATCTCACCGAACAACTTAAACATCTAATGACCGGGTGTAAACACCACTAACAACCGGGGTTGTAAGCCGGGAGAGCGGTTTAAAGTGATCGGATCCATGATGGCGGAAAAACCGTAACTAGAAAGAACCCAGGGCGTTCTGGACTGAATTTGAAGAAGAACAAGAAATGGGAAATTATAAAACTTACAAACTAAAACTTATATGAACTAAAACTTATGAACTAAAACTTATATGAACTAAAACTTATGAACTAAAACTTATAAACAAAATCTTATAAACTAAACAGAGGTGAGTTTCAGCTCTAGTCGTGGTCGACGCCACGCCACGACGAGGGCTGAACTGAAGAGTTGTGAAAATGATCATCGTTTATACGTCAGACGGGTCACGTCAACTCTTCGCGCCACACTCATCAACGGACCACCGGATCACTGCGCAGTCGCGGTACTCCGTCGCGGCTACTGTTGCACAAATTCACCAACAGGGGCACTACACGCGCTTCCCCGCAATATAACATATTCATGTCTCATATGTATTCACCGTTATTCTCTACCTTTTTTCCTTGTTCCAATCCTTCCAATGGGTCTGTTGCAAACTTTTGCTACAACGATTAAGATAGTTTAATCTCACGTAAAATCGCCTGAAAAGTCCTTGGGTAGCATCAGAAAGTCATAAAATGCAATAATAAACTCACAAGAGGCGTTTAATGAAATCCAAGATGGCGGAGAAATATCGAGCAATCTATATGCATGCACCGTGAACATCCAAGGATGGCCAACTTCGACAACCTCACTAGAGGTAGAGTTCATGTGTTTGTTTACGTTATGATTTGTTGTGATCGATATTGTGAGGTTGGCTATCCTTGGATGTTCGTGGTGCACGCATACAAATTGCTCGATATTTTTCCGCCATCTTGGATATCATTAAACGCCTCTTGTGAGATTATTATTGCATTTTATGACTTTCTGACGCCACCAATGGACTTTTCAGGCGCTTTTACATTAGATTACACACTCTTAATCGTTGTAGCAAAAGTTTGCAACAGATCCATTCTTACGACCTTTGGATGAAGGGGTCATGTAACTAAACGCATGTGTGATAGTATCAGTGACGCATGTTTACTTTTCCAAAGAAATTTTCATTTTACTGCAGTAATAATTTTTAAAATAGAACAGACATGCCTGATTTCAAAACCAACTTCCGATTATCCCATCAACTGGTCGGGTTTATCTGGTAAGGATGCTGATCAATTTCCCATGTTGTTGGATCCTTCTTACAAAAAATCTTATACTAGATACGATCGCCGGATGTAGGGGTCAAAAAATACATGTCTGCTCTTCCGAAGGAATCTTCATATCGCTGCTGTATTAATTTTCAGAAAAGAGCACATGTCCCGTTTTTTTGGCCCCTCCTTTTGGATATAGTCTTAATTGAATGTGTCCGTTGCAAACTTTTGCTGCAGCATTGTGGAGGGTAGGTTCTAATGTAAAATCGCGTAAAAATCACACTGATAGCATCAAAAAGTCTCAAAATCTACTTATAAACTTTCAAAAAGGCATTTTAAGTAAAGCCTAAGATGGCGAATGAATTGGAAAATCAACCCTGTATGGCATGCACCGCGAGTACCAAAGGATAGCTGACGACAGCAATATTTATATAGTTGGTTACAATGTAAACAAACGACTCACTTCCTCATGGTACCTGAATTTTATGTCATTCATCGTGAGTTTTTTTCTCGGTAAATTTCACGTTCTCTTTAGTGTTTGTGATTAGTGATTACTGTGATGAATATATATATCACGTTTTGTGTCAATTTGCCTGAATTCTGAAAATGAAACGCCGAGCAATTACCTACTTTGCCGAATGCTGTCGTCGACCATCTGTGCCATGAAAGTATTTTTGGACGTTTTTACACCAAAATCGACTTTTAAAAAGAGTAAAAGTTAGGAGGAAAAAAATTACTAACGTCCGTATACTTATAGCAAATAGTGTTTTTTTTTTTTTTTTTTTTTTTTTTTTTTTTTTTTAAATAAGTTTGATGTTACAAGAAAAATTATGCTTAGGCATTAAACATTTTAATATCCTTCATATTAAGATGCCGTTATTTCTCAGTCAATTAAAAAAAAAAAAAAAAAAAAAAAAAAAAAAAAAAAAAAAAATGGATTTACTGTTTTATATTGAAGTGGCGGACATTACATTCCTTAAAGTAACAGTTATACTGCAAATCTGATAGTTTATTCTACTTCAAAATACGTAATATATAAAAATGAGTATAATGATGAACAGAATTCAGACGACCTTCAGCCTCCTTCAATTAGCGCAGGTGTAGGCAAAAACAAGTACATTGGAGTAGAAGTATCTATCTGCCTCCTCAATGGGGCAGTTGCAAGGGTCTGAAATTGTGTGTTTTTTATAGAGAAAATAAATGTACTTGATGAGCTGAGAACGATGGTGCCTTTGATTTTTTCCTAAGTGACCCGGTTTTGGAGATACACACATGTAAAGTTGTAAAAAATCGGGTGCGTAGTGACGTCACTACGCGGAATCCCCATTTAAAACAATGTATTTTGGGCCAAAATCTTATCTCCGGTACAGTGGGACTTAATTAGAAACGAAAGGCATCTTTGTTCTCAGCTCATCAAGTACTTTCATTTACTTCATAAAAACCATAACATTTCGGACCCTTGCAACTGCCCCATTTGAATGAACACGCATTGAGTTAACTCATCAGCCTCAATTCCAAAAGGATTTCTTTATAAACTTCAGATTTACCATCAGGATGCATAAGTGCAAGAAGGCTAATTCGTAGAGAATTTTAATACGCCTGCGGGTTTATTTGACTCTCTGCAAGAGTCCACGTTGTAACTCACCTGTTGGGTCTACCAACTTGTTTTTAAGTTGAAAACCATGGGAATTCATGATTCTTTTTGCTGCAGCAAAAATTTGCTATGTACCCGGCCATTGCTTTGGAATACGAGCGCACTCACACAAACGCATCACCCGCCGCAACCATTCATACCATGCTCGCGTGAGGGTGTACCTGCGCAATGCGATATGCGCAACATGCATATAATACGTACAAAAGGGCAACAGTTTTAATTGAATTGATTTACCATTCTTACTCTTGCCGAGGGAGAATATGAGAGGGGCCCGCCCTGATAAAGAGTGGAATGATGCCAAGTGCCAAGTAAACGAGGTTTAATCGAAGATTTACTTAACGGCAGTTATGGTGTACAAAGCTATCCTGCCCGTTTTATAAGTGAGAGGAAAAAAGAAGAAGAAGAAAGAAAGAAAGAAAAAAAACAGCTCGATAAAACCCGACATGCTAAGGGGATCAAGAAGATTACAGAATGTGACGCGCAAAGATTCTACATCATAAATAGTTGTAAACAAACTACTGCAAAGATTACGTATTGATTCGCTTTTGTAATATTTTTGATATACTTGATTGTGATGTCGCCGCGCCACGCTAATGTATGATACATCCGGCGTTTGTTTACGTAAACTGGGGCTTGTTGCCCACTTTTGCTTTAAGCGCTTTAATAGTCGATTCTGGTGTAAAAATCTCAAAAAATAACGATGACAGCACTACAAACCTCCAAAATCCACTCCTAAACTCAATAAACGCTTTCATTTGCGCGAGCGTGATGGTGGCTTAGGGCAGCAATAATGGGAGATTCCCATAACAATACTCTAACTCCATCAAGAAGTGACCAATAAGAGACGACTTTCATTTGACACCGGTGTCACTAGATGTCACGGTACCATTCATCGGATGTGGATCACTACTCCGATGACTAATAACTATGTAAATATTCCTTGTCAGCATAGAGAGAGTGACGAAATTAAGATAGGAATTTCCCATTAGTACTAGAGGAGGGTCGCCAATACTGGACCGGTACCCCAAAACCGGACCGCCTCGCGTTTCTCCGCCATAATGGTGCTGTGCTGTAGCGACAATGGCATAAAGTTACTCTCTTTTACCAGTTGTTGTCGCTCATGTATCGAAACCTCAGGTTTATTCATTGTTTTTGTCGTAAAACGCATTTAAGGCTAAAATTCGGCGATTCGTGACTGTCAAAGTTTCCAAGTTGGTTATTGTTGGGGCCTAAAATTTATACTTGAGATAAAGGTTAGTGATTTTTTTGTGATCTGATGTTATTCGGTGACACCTAAGGTTTGTAAATCTGTCTAAGTTTTTACTTCACTCCCATTTCTTCTACCGTATTGAGGTTAGGAAGTTCTAGCACTGAAATCCCCTAAATCGGACCGCCTAGATTTTTGGCCTGGATTTGGAAACTTTGATGACATTCTGAGTATATTGTGGGCTTACCTAGCTGTTATATTAGTGGTTTGTAGATGTTTTCAATCTTTATTTCAATTGATTTTCAATTTTTGCTATTTTTTCAATTTTTCTCACAATTTCTCGCATCAAAATTTTTACGATAAATTTCATTTTTGGATTTTCCAAGGTACAAATGCTGACTTGTTTCATTTCATCGCATGACGTGCCTTAGCTATGGTTGCTAAGGTAACAAATATGTATTTAAAGCAAAAAATCAGTGATTATAAGTGAAATTTACCGGGCGGTCCGGTTTTGGAGCCCCTTTTCCCAGACGGTATTTTTGACTTCTTTCGCAATTTTCTTTCTCACAAAAAAACTTTCATGGCTCAAATTTTAAACCAAGGCAATTTTTTTAAAGGTAAGGGTTCTATGTACATGTTGATATAAAGTTTTTTTACATTTGATCAATTTTTAGCCGAGTTACAGCGCAAAAGCAAAACAGCGGTCCGGTTTTGGTTCCCTTCCTCTACCCTATGCCACCATTACACTCGTTTTTATTGAGTATAGGAGCGGATTTCGAAAGTTTTTTTTTTTGTGCTGGCATCGTTATTTTTGGAGGTTTTTACACAAGCATCGACTACTAAATTGCTTACAGCAAAAGTGTGCGCAACAGCCCCATTTCCTTGCCTTTTTTTTGTCATGAGATTTAACACAAATATACTTATTTGGATTTACCGATGATGTCACGTACAAATGGAGTTCTGGGACCAAATAATGTTACGGCTTGACGGTCCTCCGAAAGACGTTGGATGGTGCGCACGTAAGTATATTTGCGTGTAGTTTATACCCCCCGTAAGTGCTCACCGATCATCTGCGTGCGGGACCGTGAGGACGTAACACTATTTGGTCCCTGATGTGGCACACTTGGCCTCCAAAAAACGACAAAGCGTTCAAGTAAAAAGGAAATGAGCTGAGTCGACCTATGACAAAATTGCAAGTTATTTTCACGGCTGATAGTCCGGCTTTTCAGGTCTGATGTATCGTGGAAATAATTTTCCTATAAAAAGCTGTTGCTATTGGGCGCAAACAAGGCCGGATTTAATGCGGGGCGACCAGGGCGCGCGCCCCGGGGCCCCCACCACATGGTAGGTCCTTTTTTTTATATTGATGGTTGATGAACTTCCTATTTATTTCTATCATTACAATACTGTAACAGTCCGGCAATGTTGAAAAGGAAGCTTTTTTAAAAATAACCCATAAAAAAATAAAGAAACATTTAAAATTAAAAACGAAACTTTAGAAATTATTATCGACTTTTTTATCAGGGTAATAATTTACTTCTTTTACTCGATATGCCTTTAAAAGTAGGGACTTAATAATTTATTATTCCTAAGATTTACCGGGAGGGGTCCCCCACCAAAGGTCCGCCGCCCCGGAGCCCCCTGCAACCTAAATCCGGCCCTGGCCGCGCAAACAGAGCGTTTTTAGAGCGACGCTTACTTAATTCTTTGTGCGACAGCATTTCGAAGAACGCTCAGAACGGGCATAAAGTGAAACAATAGCTTTTATACAATAAAATTTTCGTCATCGTTGCATTATTCTAGTCACAACAGTCCAAAGTTTAATTATTTAGTTCCGAAACAGTCACAATTAATAACTCAAAAGAAAATTCACTACAACCCAAAAATATGTAAATCAAATTGAAAGCGCTTTTTTTCATCCATTTTTTCCCCTAAAGCGCGTTTCAACAGTTATATTTGTTCGAAAGTTAAGGCTAAAAACCATTTTTAATTTTACCCCTTTCCCCCTCCCCTTTTTCTGGGAATCTTTCAAAATAGGACTTTTTAGACCCCTCATAGGCAGACTTTTTATTAGTTCTGAAAATAACTTAAATATACATTTCCGTCACGGGCCAAATCAGGTCGATTTCACCAGGTCATTTTTTCTCCTTAAAATTTCAGCAGTCGAAGATGTCTCAAAGGAGGTTGATTGGATGTGTGAGGGAGTTGAGGCATGATAACAATAATATAATGAAAAAAATAAAAAAATAAATCAATGAAAAATAAAAATACTTAAAATGTATTCAAAAATATTTTTAAAAATGTGAAAAAACTTATGAAGGAGTCTTGAAGGGAAAAGATGTAACGTCCTGTACCCACTGTATGGGAGGTATAATCAACATAGAAGGTGATAGCAGGAAAGGAAAAAAATATCCTTCAATTCGGAGAGATACCACACCCATAACTTCAGGTCGGAGTAGCTATGCATGATCATCACGTCGATAAAGCTCTCTGCTCTCGCGACTATTGGAACTGAAATGTTGGGCGAAAGAAAGACAGTTGTTTTGAGGGGTAGGGCGAGTCCGTTTTTTGTCTAAGGAATTTACTTTTTTTCTTCCACTTAATTAATTGACGAAGTTTTAATGTGCACTGTCAAATGACGCTCATATCAGGTGAGCATAGCTCCGAAAGCTTTCGTCAGTCATACGTATTATGCGACTATGCGTATGTACTTTTAATTTGTAAATAGTTCTTAGAAAACTGCAGCCAAAAATCTCCTAAATATAGAAAAAAATATAATTTATTCATATGTATAAGTTTACAAAGTAGGAAGTCGACTGAGATAGTAAAAAACTTATTAAATATTTCGTATTTCAGGAAGACATCTTCCTTTGTAACTTCAGTCTTTAGTATTATTTAGAATAATTGTAAAAGAGAGAGTGAAATAAGTTTGTATAATGAAAATGTTCGTAAATAGATATCGATTTCGAACCATGACGGCAGATTTCATACATTATTGTAATACATATATATGTTCAGGAAGGGGGAAGGAAACAGATAGGTCCCTCCCAGTTCCATCAGGTAACCCAAGCTCGGCTTTTCTGCGTTTTTGAAGGGGAAAAAAAAACAAGCACTTTTTTCAAGATTATTTTCCCATTTATCGGATGACAATGCTGACGTAAAATGTCTCCATCCTTGGTGTCACATATTCTCATTACGTCAACAAGAGGGAATAATAAATAATAAATGCAACCCATATAATATGACTAGACAAAATAGGAACGATTTATTTTTAGTTGATCAATTTGTTGACTACATCATAAGAATCTTCATACAGCTTGCAAGAGGGTATCGTCAAAATAAAGTTGCGCTTTGTCCACCCCGGCAGGCTAACTGTGAACTTTCGGCTGACAAGAAAATGGACAATGGACTAAGTAATCCTATTGGTTTGAACGAAACGCGACTTACAAAATATCCATCGTCCCAAAACGGTGGACTTTGTGCCGCGAAAGTCATTTGACGCCGTTCAAACCAACAAGATTAATTGGACTCATTTATACTAAAGGGATCTACTCGACTTTAAACGTTGCCATTTTCACTTGACTTTAATATCAATTTAAAATTAGACTTAGTGTAAAGAATTTCTCAAAACTTCCAGGAACTTTCCTTCTCTACATTAAGTCTTGTTCCTGAAAATTAAAAAGCAATTTTATGAATCAGATTATTTTTAAGGGAATTAAAAATTCAATCGCAATCTTGGAGTACCAGTAGGCTTGCTTAGTATAAAAAATGTGTCCAATTTAGATTCCCGTTTCTTTTTCTCTTGTTGGTCTAAAGTTCAAAATCAGGCCAGCTTGCTGATGCATCTGGAATTGCAGTATCACTGAAATTTTGCGTTTTCATTTATACCAGATAGACAAAGTATTTATATTGTTCAGCTGTGATTGAGTGATTACTTGTTATTTTAAAAGTATGAGAATATATACGTATAATAATTTTTGCAATTTGTTTCCACTTTGTGAGAGATCCTCTTCTATCTTAATCCTGAAAAAGAAAAGAAAAGGAAAGAAAAAAACTTTAGAAGATGCATTATTTGGAGGGAAAAACAGGACCTTTATATATAACTTGGTATTAAATAACTTTACTTTGTACTATGGCTTTCAAAAGAAAGTATCCTGATATAAATTTCCATTATTTCATTTCTTGACCAATTTGTGATGAGATTTTGACCAATTTGTGATGAGATTGCGATTCTTTAATGAGAGGGCTTTCTTTTGACAGTCATAGTATCTAAATTCTAGCTAATCGGACCCTTCCGGTCTCCAAGTCCAATAAGTGGGGCGATGTTTAGTGAAGAGTATTACGGCTTTTCGGAGGGGGAAAGGGCGAGTACCTATAAATAAAATAATATACGAGGAAAGCAATAGCTCATTTTAATAGAATTGGTTTAAGATTACAGTCATGCATTTTTTATAATTCTTGACTGAAAGCGAGTTAGTCTTCAAGTTAGACAGCAGGGTCGGATTGGGCCCCAAAAAGTTACCGGGAAAAACGAGTTAGGGCCGGCTCCAGTGAAAAATGTTGAATTTTAGACCCATTAAAACGCGATTTTAGCTTCTGCAGCACAAAAATTACGCGAAAATTTTTAGCTACAATTTAGCAAAAAATTAAGAAATATCACTTAAAATTTTAAAATTATTGAGGCCTAAAATTTGTAAAACAAAAATAAGTAAATAAGAAAATTTATATATAACAAGTCTGTGACTAGAATTAAGCTAGGACTCTTGGTTTACTTTAATTATCTCAAAAGGCATGTATCTAAAATTTGGATGTAAACAAAAATTGAAAAAACTCATTCACTTAACCCCTTATGGATCAAACCCGAGAAAACTCGTTTTTCTCCTCTAGTATTTTTCATATTGTTCCAGTCTCACGATTCCGAATACAGGTGATTCTCGATGTAGACCCTTACAAGATAATATTTCGTCGGGCGCCTTCAATTCGTCTTATAGGCAATCCCAACTCCCCAGAGTACGAACAGTTAGCTACCTTCCCTATGTAAGCGGAAGAGCAGAGTTCTTAAGAACTAATCTGGTCTTTAAAGGGTTAATTGTTTATTGTAGAAACTGCAAGCCATTGAAGGTGTTTGAATTGACGCTGTTACCAGAAAGAAGACACACTCCACTCACGCAGATCAAGTCGTAGAAAATGGTCTTATTAGTACGTGCATACTTACCACGTCTTCATATCTCAGTGTTTGATTCAGTACTTTAATGTAGTAGATAGCCATTTTTAAAGTCTTGACTTTGCTGATTCTTTTACCTCTGCATAGGGACAAACCAAAACATCGGTAGCTGTTAAATTCTATACATAAAAACCAGATAAATTACAACAAAGGATAACTTACGATACACTTAACAGACGCTTATTATTAGGGATTCTTCAAAAACACTGTTCATGATATCGGAATGAAGACCGCAGTTCGCTGCTCTCCTTTGACACATTTTACAGCTTGAGTTCGAATTGAAAGGGTTTATTTCTAATGATGTGATCATTATAATCTCATATTTTATAATATTTATATTTATATTTTTCTTTGTTTACTTATTCATGTTTTGAGTACGGCACCTAAAGTTGTTTAAATTCCGACTGAATGAAGTTGCGCTGCGCGAATGTTTGAAAATGGGTCGATATCAATTTTTGATCCACGATATATTGAACAGAAAAAACGATGCCGACCTCCGGTTTTCGCCAAAATTCTTAAAAAAATTATATGTTTATATCTTTCGATGTAATGACTGCTGTTTGAAATATTTGTTTTAGAAAAGATGGCGACCCTTCCCCCGGATCGGCCGGATCCGGAAATCAAATACATCTTAAAAAGACGCCTCTTCGGCAGTAGTACACAGGTGTGCATATCATAACATTTTAATTCCTAAATTTGCAACCTTAGCCGAGAAAATTATATAGTGGAAACTACGTTTAATCAACATCCCATTTACACAATAAAATACGCGAAAAGTAGCCTGAAAATTTAACTCATTTTCCTAACAAAGGTTTCGTCAGCGCTACCCAAGATACTTATATTTAACAGGTATGCTCGACTCGATTTCCGCGTCTTCTTCAGTGGTGCAAAAATCAAAAGCAGAATCCAAGAGGGCTGACAATAGAAGAAAACACTGGACAATCATGTCGGTGTAAAATAATTCACAGAGAGGTATTAAAGTCAAACTAAAATCGACGAAGCGATAAAAAAACACTAAATAGTCAGTTCCACTTCCATCCATCTTCATAACAAACCTACTCGTAATCATATATCCCAAGTCATTTACAATGTTTTCTTCTTTTGTCGGCCATCTTTTTGATTCTACTTTTTTTGATTTTCGCGCCACTGAAAATGACGCGGAAAGCGAGTCGAGCTTACCGGTCAAATAAGTATAAGTACATACCTTGAGCTTTTTCTGTGTGTATATTTTACTTTCACTTACGCAGAGAATATCAAAATAAATGCCGAATCGATGTATTAAGCATGGGATCTTGGCAGTAGCGGCTCGTGCAATTTGGCAACCATGCAAATTTTCCATTTAATCCTATGCAAAAGTATCGATATCTTGGGGGTGCAATTGCACCTCCTGAAGATCGATTGTTTTACATAGGTTTAAATGGAGAGAATACGTTGTTGCCACATTGCACGCGCCGCCACTGGATCTTGGCAAATCGGGTCTCATGATGCTTTCAGCGGCACGTGATGCAAGACGCAAGTGGTCGGAGATGGGGGAGCGATCCGGAGGTGGTGGTAGTGAGGGGGGGGGGTAATTGTGCGAGTTTATTTCGTTCAAACGGGAAGCATCGAAGATAGAAGTTTATAGAGGTACCTATACCTATACGACGCGACGGGTACACTGTACTTACTTACAATACACTGAACTGTGTACTTGCTTACACATACACAGCCTCGGTTATCAGTTTCCCGTTTGGAACGACAATTAAATCGGAGGCGGCCTAGGTCAACTTCTTCTTGCGTCGCTTGGCGCGCGTGCACGCTCTCGCGGTCTCCGCGGCTGCCCCGCCGCCACGCTACGCTGCACAGTGGTTCCAATCGTGGAATTACCCGGACATAATGGGTCTGTTGCGTACTTTTCCTACATCAATATAATTCATTGTTTCTAACGCAAAATTCGGCGAAAATAACAATGCGCACACTAAACACTTTCAAAATCCACTCATTATCTCAGAAAATACCTTCCATTTCAAACAACCTGCGCTACACTAGACACTATATCACCGACTTATAACTACGTAGATGGAACCATCTCGTTTACGTAAACATGAACAGAACTTACAAACATTGGAATGTTTCGTTTAGATGCGTACATTTCTTATATTATTTTGTAATCTTTGATAAACCGAAAAGACCAGACATCAAATGCAGCGAATAGTTCATGTGTTTAGAACGGAATTCCATCATTTTGTAGTTACGATGATGTTCACTTATGCACTGTGGTTCCGTCTATGTAGTAGTATACCGGTGCAAATAGTGTCTAGCGTAGCGCGGGCTGTTTGAAATTGAAGTGATTTCCTGAGTTAACGAGTAGATTTTGAACGTTTTTAATGTGTGCATCGTTATTTTCGCTGACTTTTACATAAGAATCAAGGTTCTATATTGTTGTAGCAAAAGTATGCAACAGACCCATTTCACGGATAAAAATCAAGATTATACTTTAGCCCCTCACTGCATAGTGTGACACTGGTGTCACATGATGTAAAAAGCCCTATATCAGACATTTCAATGACTAATTTTGACTTATTTCAAATTGTATTACCGGAGTCACATTATAAGAAAACATGAATTCAGGCTCAAACGTTTTTCAAAAGACTACCAGCACTCACTATCATGCATTTAATATTGGCAATCATGGAGGGAGAAAATTCGCTCCCATATCCGATTCAACCCCAATTTCATCATTTTTACGAAGCTTTTGGTAATTGCTTTTTGAAAGATACAATCAAAGTATTTTTTTTTCTTTTCCCGCCATTTTTTATGGTGTTGTAGCACGCGTGTAAAAAAAACGAGTAAAAAATAGAAAAATGAGAATTTTTACCGAAAAACTGTCCAATTATTTTTTTGCTATTTTTCACATATATTTGACCAACTAGTGAATTGAAAAATCCATTTTTGGTGGGGGAAAAAAAAATAAAAATCCTGCAGTGAAGGGCAGTGGTGTAGCGTGCAATTTGGCAACGTTGTATTGTGTCCATTTAAACCAATGAAAAAGATCGAACTATTGGTTGTTCGGTGAACACCTTCGCATCATTCGACCTTTAGCATGGGTTTAAATGCACGCAATGCAACGTTACCAAATTGCACGCTACGCCACTGGAAGGGTTAAATAGCAAGGTAACTTAAAAATGTGTGAAATAATTAATTTTAGAGCTTACTTGTGAGTCAAACTACATGATTTTTTAAAGAAAATATCGCATCTAACATGTTTTTAAGGCAAAAAACCAAAATTTGTCTTGTCCGGCAAAATTAATGTTTTGATCCACTGTGCGGTGCTTCTCAAACGCTTTTATTACTTAAAGCACGTTTAGTTGGAGTACGTATAATGCAATAAACGGATCTAGTGCATCTTTATCATGGTGTCAATATAGTATACAGCCAGAATTTACATAAGAGTCTGAGCTGTCAGCTATAGCGTGTTATATTTAGGGCCGGAATCCCGAAATCCACAAGGACGATTTTGTTCGTAGACAAGAAGCTGTATCTGAGTTCACTCGAATGGCAAAGGCGGATACAGGATACAGGAACCTTTCTCCCTCTCTCTCTCTCTCTCTCTCTCTCTCTCTCTCTCTCTTTCTTTCTCTCTCTCTCTCTCTTTCTCTCTCTCTCTCTCTCTCTCTCTCTCTCTCTCTCTCCCTCTCTCTCTCTCTCTCTCTCTCTCTCTCTCTCTCTTTCTTTCTCTCTCTCTCTAAAGAGTACTCCTCCTAAAGAGAGAGAAAGAAAGACAAATTCCGTTTTCACCGGTGACATTAATGTGGCAGTTGTGTGAGGGTCTGAAATTTTGTTTTCTTGTTTTTATATAAAGAAAATGAAAGTACTTGATGGGATGAGAACAAAGGTGCCTTTGGTTTTTCTCAAGAGTCTTAATTTCGGAGATACACTCTTGAAAAGTAACAAAAAGTTGTGTAAGTTGTGACGTCACAACACGTTATTCCCATTCAAACAAGTATATCACATATTTGGAAACTATGAAACGTAGTTAGAAACCAAATTAAGGCATCCTTGTTTTCAGCTCACTGACAATGAGTGATTTCATTGGCTTACCAAAAAACACCAAAATTGAGACCCTTGCAACAGCCTGTCCCATTTGGGGGGGGGGAGGAGGGAGGAATATCAAATTTAAAAAATCTCTGAAGGCGGCGAAATCAGTGTAAAAAAAAAAAAAAAAAAAAAAAAAAAAAACCCATCAAATTCATATATTATTGCAATCTTTCCACTCTCCGGAAACCTCTACACTGGGTGTGAGGTCAAAAGGGAGGAAGAGGGATGGGGGGTTAAAACCTACTTTTTCAACAAAACGCCCAACATTTTTCCACAAATCAGTTCTTCGTAGGTTATATTGTCAAAACTACAAAGTCTGTTCAAAAAGTACCCGGGTCCGATGCTGTAACTTTGAAACTAAGCTAGGCACAGACCTGATCTTGATTTTATGTTAAAGATAATCAAATTTTCTATCGATTGAGACCAAGATCAGCTCATTTGGTTGAAAATTAAAAAAGTTACTTATTGAGAAACTGTTGAACCGTCTGTCTCCGTGATTTCTGCTCTTGACTCAAATTTTCGACCGCGTAGTTGTTTTTTCAGCAAAGGAAACATCCAAAAATCACATGGTGCTAAATCTGGGCAGTATACGGTGGGTGACGAATAGTTTCTATGCCGTTTTTTGGTCATGAATGCCTTGGTGTAGTTAGAAATATGGGGTCTCGAATTGCCGCTTTGAATATGCTTTCAGATACAAATACTAATCTCGGCAAGAACAAATTTTTGAGGGGGGAAAAAAAAAAAAAAAAAAAAAACCGTAGGGGGTCAACTTTTTTCTTCCTTCAAACTGCAGTAACTTTTTTAATTTTTAGCCAAATGAGCTGATATTGATCTCAATCGATAAAAAATTTAATCATCTTTAACATGAAATCAAGATCAGGTCTGTGCCTAGCTTAGTTTTAAAGTTACAGCATCAGTCCTGGTACTTTTTGAACAGCCCTTGTATATGGTTCTAGGGGGAGGGGGCCTTAAAGCCCCGTTGGCCTCCCCCTCTCTTAGATCCGCCACTGACCGATTCTGCAAAAAAAAAAAAAAAAAAAAAAAAAAAATATTTAATCTTTGCAGTAATCAAAGCTCTCGTTGCAACGTCCGATAAATTGATTCAGTTGCGGCTATATATATATCGGCACCTGTCTAGTGAATATGTTTCCGACTGCCCAACAATAATAATAAATAAAAAGTCTAACCCCTACTTCGACATAATAAGATGCAAAAACTGTTGTTGATACAACGACAAAGAGAAGAAATATCGGCTCCTGTTAATTCATACGCTGTGTCAACAAGTAGGAAGTCCGCCCTTCGTGATCAGTTCTCACACGGAGAACGTGAGTTGAATATACACCTCTTTACTTCTTGACTAAACTATCATGAGTCAACGGGTGCCAAGTCTTAGAAAAGGTCTGGTTATCCAACATTCTGATTAAAGTATTGCTCAGGGCAAAATGCACGATTTTTTTTAAGGGCGCGAAATTTCTTTGGTATGAGCGGTGGCGTCACATGGGGGAGGGGGAGGGGGCTGATGCCCCCCCCCCCCCACTCCACGGTGAAGAGAGAGAAGTAAAGGAAAGTGAACGGAAAGAAAAGAAGAGTCTTCTCTTCAAAGAAAACGAAAGAAAAAGAGAGAAAATGAAAGGGAGAGATCGAAGAAGAAAGAAATAGCAGAGTAAGGGGGCAAAAGAGGAGAAAATTAAGGGGGGAAACGGGAAGGAAAAGATATTGACTGTAATTAACTAAATAAATATAAATATTAGTGGAGCTCGAAGGTTAACACTCGGTTTTTTTTGTTTGTTTTTTACAATCTCTAGTAGGATTTTAAGTATAGGATTTTAGATCCAATTAAAGTTGAATCGTGATCGATGTCTAAATAAACGGAAACATTCACCGTAGATACTGACATAAATTCTGATTAATTTATTTTTTACATACCTACATGGTTCCAAGTGGAAACAAGAAGATGATTTGGTCATTTTCGTCAGTGGTTTTGAGTAAAATTTCATTCAGAATACAGTGAAATTTTGGTTAGTAAACCTCAATTTTTTCAAAATTTTCCGGGGGGGGGGTGAACTCGTGGACCTACGCTAACTGGGGGTAGGGCGCCCAGACCCTCCCCAGGGGATCTCACATCTTGCCCCCCCCCCCAATGCAAAAGTCTAGTGACGCGGGTATGAGGGAAGGCAAACCTGAGAAGAACTATATAAGCTTTGGCATTCTTCATAGGCGGATCCAGCAATCTGGCAACTGCGCATTATTCTCATTTGAATGTATGATAAACAATCGATTCTTGAAGGGGCCATGGCCCCGTGACTAATCGATTATTTGCCATGCAATCGAATGGGACGAATACAATGTTGCCAGATTGCTGGATCCGCCTATGGTATTCTTTCGGTCATGAATCAGGTATCGTCGTGAAGGGGGGAGGGGGGAGGGGGAGGCGAGGGGGAGGGGGGAGGGGGGCTTAAAAAGAATTCTGATCAGATATTTGTTGTTATTATTATTCTTAAAAAATACGGAAATCATAAAATTTAAACACCTGTGATTTTCAACGGGGATAGTCTTCCGCAATTTGGCAAACGCGCTGTTGACCGCTTGGACTCGACGCCTTTCCCGGGCGTTCCTTTTCGCGACGATCACCAAAGGTGGCCCCCTTTTTCCCAACTGGCCATTGCTATCACCGTTGCCATGGCTGACTTCGTCCGATTTCTTTACGCCAATCTTCATTATTCCCTTTCTCCACTAGTTTGCCTCTTTTTTTCTCCAATCTAGTTTCCGTTCATCTGAAGCCTGGAATGAAGATGATAATGCACCAAACTTTCTCGGTATGACTAAACCACTGATTTGTGATAACAAGGTAAAAAACGTATGTAATTGAATTTTTACCTATATAGAAGAGACATGCGTAATCGGGGAAATTCCGCGCTAACAGGACTTATTGCGGACGCCAAAAAACGGCATAGGAATTTCATCATAAAAACGTCGAAAGCTACACGGCAAAAAAAAAGAATTGACAGTAAAATCAATTAAGTTTTGTGAAATCATTAAAATAAAGCAAATGATAATTTTACTAGTTGTTTATGGTAAAACCGACTAAACTTATAGCTAATTATACATTTAGATCTGTAAATTTTGATCAAGTATTATTAATTTCGTGAAACCACGCCTCTATTTCACTGGTTTAAGTATCGATTATTTCGAGAGAGAGAAAAAAAAATAAAAAAAATATTGGCACATATCCGGGTCCAGGTAAAAAAAAATTGCTTTAAAACAGCCAACATAAATTTAGTGGCCAACGGAAATTTTGTTGAATCTCGAAAATCGTAGTGGAGCATAGAGGCGTTGTGTGCAAGCTAAGTTCGTTGCATTTTTTCTACTTAAAATCATGCAAAAGGTTGAATTTGAGCTCCTTGGTTCCATTTAATCCATTGATTCAAATGTACAAAATGAAACAAATAGTTGTATTGCACTAAGCCCATTCCAGCCCATCTAGGCAAACCAGAGATTACTAAGCCAAAGAGATATGACAAGTCCTATCCCCGCCATTTTAGAAAACCGTTAATCGACATTTCGTAAAAAACGTCTTCAAATAGGCCGTGATACAATACGGCGTACCACCTGGTGGACCATTTTTCGTAAAAATTGCTATTACTGCTGTTACTCTTACTGGAAATAAATTCAAGGCACCCACTTTTCTGAATTTTTTTACTTTACAAACACGTTGACAAAATGGAAAATGTCAAGGGAAAAATTCAACCACTAGAAGAACCACTAAACTTTAATCAAAAGTCATTTACTGGCAGCCGAACGCACTTCGGTTACTTTCAGAATTGTTTACAAAAATGGTTCACCAGATAGTATGCCAGTTTGCATACTTCGTAGGAGTCGATTAACAGTTTTGAGCAGTTCTGCCATATCTCTTTAGCTTAGTAATCTCTAAGGCAAACCATGGGGGGGGGGGGGGTTGACTGTCATAGCCCGGTAGATCGGAAGCCTGGGGCTAACAAAGAGTTCTCTCTGGACGCCTCTGCCCAGAATATGCGCCACCGCTAGAGTCGCGCCAAGAATCAATCTCCGTAAAACAAATTCATGAAGAGATTACACTTAACCACAAAAAGAGACAAAAAGAAACTAGAATAGTGTCAACTTTATGCAACGGAGTTTTATCAAATTATCTTTATGATGAAAAATGAATAGGAGTTGCAGTAAAAATCAAATCAATGAGGAGAAAAGAGGAGATAGACGTATGTTAAGTCTTTTCCTAGCGCCTTCAAAATTTCAGCACGCAACACTTCATGTCCAATAAGTGAAGTAAGCAATAACAAGAAAGAGAGAAAGATGACAATGCCATGCCATGCCTGTTCCTGTTATTTGATTTAATATTTTTTTGAACTAAGTCCATCTTAACTAGATCAAATGTATGAATATTAAAAAAAAATAAAAAAAATAAAGTCAGCGGGCTGATTATGAAGGATAGTATCGCAATCGTATCCCTGGTAAAAATGACGACTATACGACTATTCCAAAAACGACTATAAACATAGTTGCCGACTATAATCTATAGTCGCCCAACTATAATCCATAGTTGGCCAACTATGTTTATAGTCGTTTTTGGAACGGTTATAGTCGTCATTTTTACCAGGGATCGTATCGAGTCGCTATCGAGTACACGTTATTCTTATGGGTGGTGTCATTACAATAGGTTTCCATTCCTGATGTGATATAAACCCTCCAGTATCTACGATGTGTGCAGTGAACGATGGCTCAGGAGTCATCAGTAGAGAGTATGGTTGAGCAAAAGTTACACTTCAAATCGTGAAATTAGCCAGAGGTTTAGTAGGTTTTACCAAAAACAACCAGTTGAATTAGCATTTGCTTTAATTTACTGATTTTACAAATCTATTTTTTTCAGTGTAAGTAGGTATACCAAATGATGGAATATATCTGTTGACGGGTTTCCTTTCAGCAACTTCTACCATGACGGATCGTAAAAATGAACGAATCGTCAAAATGGGTGGCATTGCCTGGCAAAGAATGATCGTAGTCATTTTAAGAAGTTCTTAATGGGTTCTTATGGTTCTTATGGGTGGTGTCATTACGATAGGTTTCCATTCCTGGTGTGATATAAACCCTCCAATATCTACGATGTGTGCAGTATGAACGATAGCTCAGGAGTCATCAGTGAGTTTCCGCAGACATGGAAGGATTTCCCGAAAAGAACCTATCGGAATAACACCACCCATAATAAGAATAACACGAACTCGATCATCGACTTGATGTCATTAGCCGTTTTTTTTTTTTTTTTTTTTTTTTTTTTTTTTATGTTCACAATCTTCCTCTGTGGTCACCACTGTGGACGGGCGGATGAAAACAGTTCCGCGGTCCACAAGCGTTCACATGCTTTTAAGCTTGCGAACGTTCGTGGACCGCAAAGGAAATGCGGGAAGGTTTCAAGATTCAAATCAGACTAGATGCAATGAGATTCTTTCAAAAGAACAGATAATTCTATGACAGCGTATTGAGAACCGCAAACGACTGTGGACATGAAAAAAAAAAAAAAAACGGCTATTACGAAAACGACCAAATTCATGATGCAGGTTATGATCCAGAGAAAAAGTAATTATAAGTACCTGTGTTTCCTCTGACAAGTCTCTTCCGCACCCAGAAGAAACAAAGCTCTATACAGATTGCTTCTAGGTACTTGGTTTTTGTGTTTCTTTTGGTAATATTTCCATCGATCGATTTAAGTAAACAGAAAACACGGGATAACTTTCAAATCCTGAATTGAACTTGTTAGTTTTAATACAAACACTTAGTTACTGACAGCTTCGAGTACCTACAAACAAGAAAAAATGCATGGAAAAGAATCAAAAAAGCGAACGAAGACATGGGTAGGCATATTTCAAATAGTAGTGGGGAGAGAGGGATGTATTCGGCGCCCGCATACGTGAGGTTTGAACATGAGCGTGCTACTTGTGGAAAGCGATGCGCACTGTTGCCAGGTTTGAGGTTAAAATTTTACATTGATTCTTATACGGGAACTATAAGCGGCCTAAATCCCAGGGACGGCTTGTCAAATAAACTTTTGCTATAAAGCAATTAAACAGTAAAACCATCGGTAAAAAAACAGCAAAAATCAGGAAAATCACACTAAGAAAGACTAAAATTTAGTAATAAACTCAGAAAACAGCTGTGACGGTAAGATCGTCATGACGCAGCTACGGAGGTATCATTCATGGGAGATTCCTGTCTAATTTGTCACTTTCTCTACCGAAACAGATATAAAGTCTCAAATTAGATAGGAATCTCTCATGATACCTGAGTAGCTCCGCCATTAAACCCGATTTTGATAGTGAATTTTGTGATTTGTTGTGTACTCACTGTCATTTGTTGTCTCATAGGCGGTCGTGCTATTTGGCAACAATGGTTTTCATCCATTTGATTCTATGTAAAACAATCGAGTCGACCGAGAAGCAGCGCTTCACCGGCATTCGATTATTGGGCATTGTTTCAAATGGAGGAAAAACAATGTTGCCAAACTGCACGGGCCGCCGCTGCTGTCATTTTTACAGGTTTTCGCGCAAGAATCAACTCTTCAATCACCTTTACAGCAAAAATTTGCAAGAGCCCTATTTATTTGACAACAATGTTTTTACTAATTTTAATTCCATGTAATACTATCAATTTGATACAGATGGAGCCGCTTCACCAAACATCGATTGTTGGACGAAGAATCAAATGGAGGAAACACATTGTTGCAGTGCAGGTGTCGCGTGCGGTCTGGCAGCACTGCATTTTGTCCATTTAAACTCGTGCAAAGTATCGATTCGAGGGAGAGCACTGTGCACCGCCTATAGTTTGACCTTTTTCATGCTTTTAAAGGGACAAAATGCAACGTTGCCAAATTGCACGCGACGCTACTGCATTCTTGTCAAATTGCACGAGCCGCCACTGCTAAAGTCGTACATCTGCTAACACTGCGGCCAACGAGACGCTTAATCCATGGCGCACCAACACCTGCCTTCGATACTTTCTGCACATTGACAACTTCAGTTTAAACACGATTGAAAACGAGTTGTTTAGAGAATAGGTACACGCAATGGATTTTTTAATTTAAATTTCGCTTTGAAATTTTAAAATTTTTAGGTGAGAGAGGAAAAACCACAAAGAAAATAAATAAATACGCATGAGACAAGTTTTTGTTGAGTTTTTCAGGAAGTTGCCTAATGCGATAGATAAATTTTCCCCCGTCTTAATTAAAGCTTATTCCAGGATAAATGAATTTCCCCACATTTATTGACTTTTTAAAGTGGTTTATCGCCATTTACACTCTTATTTTGGCTCTTGTATTTTTCAGAGAGGAGGGGAGGGCCGGAGGGGGTTAGCTTTCCCCTGCATGTATGTAAGAACGCCCTTGCCTCGGATTCAAAGAGGGTCTCATACTTTATGGAAGAAAGAGAGGAAAAAAGAAAAAAGAAAATCAATAAAAGTGAACAGTAAAGATAACAAGCTTCAAAAGCGCCTTCATTTCAAAATGATACTGATAGCATTGCTCGTATTATGAATATTAACACAAGTATAACCATGAAAACCGACGCGGCGGTCGTTTTCGGTATCCTAATCCTATAGCAACATTTCTTTGCATTATTTATTTGCGTTAGCTGTTATTGTGGAGCAGCCGAGAGGTTGACGACAAAACCTATTCTTATTTATTTACAAGATTCTAATATTTCAATTTGATCTTTATTAAGGTAGGTGACCCAAAGGTGGCCCGGCTCTTAAGGTGGCCCACCCCAGCTTATATCAATTAATTACACGAATTGACGATAAATGGCTTTAGTACTGAGTAGCAGGATGTTATCGCTTCCCCCACAACAAAAGTCAAGAGCATCGGGCGATTCAGTCGGCGCGGAACAGTGGAACGTCCATTTTCGTAGGTCTTCAGCTAATTTTCACGGAAGTAATCAATCGTAAAAGCTAAGTCCTTAAATTGATTCCACCTTTGACTTTCAATTCATCATAATCATTATAATTTTTGATGTAACTAGGGTCTAGATTCCGTTTTCGAACGATAAAATAGCATCTCAATACTTATTAATGAAATTTAAAAGGGGGTGTCCACCTTTAGGTACATCAAAAATATTAGGGGTGGCCACCTTAGGAGCATGTTTTGCGCGATGTCAAAACTCTACTTTTTTTCAAACGCAAAAAAAACCTCAAAAACAAGCAAATTTTAAAGAAATGAAATTAACATATGATAGCCAACTGTCTGAATAGTAAATTGACACATTTAGTTTTCTTTATCTCTCATGACTCATACGTGCATATCGGCTCCAAGCATAAGTATGGCCACCTTTGGGTCACTTACCTTACACTAAGGTGATTCCAGGCGAAACTTTTCCAGACTTCAATCCAATGGATAGCGCCACAAGTCGCTTTTCGGAAAAGTCGTGTTTTCGGCGTTTTAAACTAAAACCATAGATAAAACGCAAAATCCAATAACGTCAGCACTTGCGAAATTTTTTTTATTGATTTTTTGAGCCCAAAACGAACAAAATTGGTTTAGAATTAAAGCCGTAAATTCTGAAATTCATCTCGCCATAAGCTCTGTGAGTGAAAGTGAGTGCGAGTGATAATACGTCTATCTGCCTCACTCACACTCATTGAGGCTGATGGGAATTTTCATATTTCATAATTTCCATCTTTACTTTTGAGTGTTTCGGCTTGAAACTTTCAGGGTGTATCTTCCTGAAGTGTAGTCGCAGGTGCTATGACGTTCCTCAAATTTGTGTTTTTAGCGGAAATTTGTTTTTTTGTGTTTTGTGTTTATTTGTGTTTTTATATGTGTTTTTCGTCAATTAATTATAAAACCATCTCAGGCAATACGAAGGTTTCATGTAATATATTCAATTCGAATGGAAGTTATCAGAAAATAATGTAAAACTTATGAAGCACATCAATGGATACAAAACCGATTTCTTTTCAAAAACAGTCGAGTTGGATTTAATCAGCAGTGAAATCGGGTACGCTGATTTCAAAGAAACAGCTGTTGCTTGGCATCGCAACACTTTGGTTTCTCTGAAATAGGTGCTGGTGCTGCTCATCGCCGCTGCGCTTGGATTCATCTCAATGGGGCAGTTGCAAGGGTCTGAAATGTTGTGTTTTTTATAAAGAAAATGAAAGTACTTGATGATCTGAGAACAAAGATGCCTTTGGTTTCTAATTAAGTCCCATTGTTCCGAAGATGAGATTTTGGCCCAAAATGCATTGTTTTAAATGGGAATTCGGCGTGGTGACGTCACTCAGGGCCGGATTTAGGTTGCAGGGGGCCCCGGGGCGGCGGACCTTTGGTGGGGGCCCCCTCCCGGTAAATCTTAGGAATAATAAATTATCAAGTCCCTACTTTTAAAGGCATATCAAGTAAAAGAAGTAAATTGTTACCCTGATAAAAAAAATCGTTGATAATTTCTAAAGTTTCGTTAGTATTTTTTAATGTTTCTTCATTTCTCAAAGGGTTATTTTACAAAAAGCTTCTCTTCCAACATTGCCGGACTGTCACAGTGTTGTAATGATAGAAAAAAGGAAGTTCATCAACCATCGATACCAAACAAAAAGGGACCTGCTTTGTGGTGGGGGCCCCGGGGCGCGCGCTCTGGTCGCCCCGCATTAAATCCGGCCCTGACGTCACTACGCGCACGATTTCTTCCAAATTTACACGAGTGTATCTTCGAAACCGGGACACTTAGACAAAAATCAAAGGCACCATTGTTCTCAGCTCATCAAGTACTGTCATTTTCTTCATAAAAAACACAAAAGTTCATACCCTTGTAACTGCCCCATCATATACTATCGACGAATTAAATATTGTCGCGAGATTTTTACACATTTTCAGTTATGAATGCGAGTGTGGGACTGATCTGCAACGGCTTTTCCGCCCCACTCGCACTGGCCTCTCACTTGTAAGGTGTGAGGAGTATGAAGAGTGGCCGAACCAGAACTTTGAAGGCGAAACTTAGCTCGTGAAAATCTCGCTACAATCTTTAATTCATCGATAGTACTTTTTAAAAGCATATGTACCTAATCGAAAAATGAGCCCTGCCTGACGTTCCATCGGTCACACTCTTGATGAGTCAACGCTTTTGTATTTCTCCAATGAAAAATTTCTTTGGAATGAGAGGAATAAAAACCGCCTCATCCAAACGTTATAAGTCTTTAAAGAATTTTTCAAGGCCAAGGAGGATAAACTCGGCGTCACTCACCGTCTACCGAGGATGGAGCATGAAACTGCTGAGGATGACATTATTGTCTTAGTACCTGCTCGTTTCCACGTCCAACTTTGGTTTTATATCGAGAAAAGAGCCATTTGCTATGGTTGAAAACAATTTTAAAGTGGACCAATCCAGTGACCACTGCTGCGCTGTGGTCTGAGATGGTCGACAAGAAGTGGCAAAACTCAGTCAAGGAAAATCATCAATTTATAAACTTTCAATACCAATTTTAAACGCTGAGAATACTTAAAATTAGGAATTAAAACTTGTACTTAGCAATGTCACTGAAAAGTTTTAAATGAAGCTTAAAAGGTCGAAAATGATGGTTTTCTTCAAAAATTTTCTCCACTAAGTTTTTGCCATCACCTAAGTACTTTTTCTCGATCTCGGTGATATTGCATTGGATTCCTTGTACATCAAACATTAGGCGAAAAAGTGTGGAAATCGAAGCGTGCCTAAGCGCAAAGAAGTGAGGGGAAGTGTGGAAAAAAGTGACTAAAAGCGTGACCAAGCGTGACTAAGCGGACTAGGCGTGTTCTATTTGTTGAGATTGATAAAGAATCCATGCGAAGGGTTTAGTAATAGAGCTGGGTTTAAAGGGTTAATAACTGAAGTTTCCTGCAGTGGATCACCCGAGCAAAATCAAATATGCAAATAAATTTGAAACATGCAAATTCTATGAAAATGGCCTCAACTTAGAAGCACAGTATAGGAAGGGCCGCAGACAAAGTATAATATTTTCAACCCAGTGGCTGGCGTCATTTCAGGTCTTCCCAGGGGGGGGGGGGATCTGATGTCCCTTTTTTTTTTTTTTCCCCCTCATGCATTCGGTCTATGAAACTCTGACCTCCAAGGTATTTGCAATGACCCTCCGATCACTTACTTTCTGGGCAAATTTTGGGGAAAAATACATATTGTTTCCAATTTTTTGGGAAATTGCATTTCTTCCTTAAAAAATTGTATCCCCAAAAATGTCCACGACTTTTTAGACCTGCAAAGTTTCGATATAAATCATCAATATACGCATATACCAGTGTTTGAATTTTGTGGTTTACCAACCCGCACCCCCCCTCCACCCACCGGGTGGGGGGGGGGGGGGTGAGGGGGGCAATGCCAGATCCTGAAGCGTGCACCCTTTTTTTGTTCAATGTTATTGCCCCGGTATCATGTACAAGCCCCTCTAAAATTTTTTAGCCTCGGTAGAAAATCGATATTTTGATATAAATCGTGGGTAAGTATAGTACCAAGTCCGAATTTGGGGGTTTACCGATTACCTGCCCCACCCTTTAATTTTCATTCGCGGGGGGGGGGGGGCTACATACCACGACTCACAGTCTATACGCGTTTATATATTTAATCTTTTGGCTCCGGGCATCGTTTTCAAAAGCTTCTAAAAGTTTTTAGCCTCGGAAAAAAATTTATATTTCGATATAAATCGCGAGTTAGTATATTTTGATATAAATCGCGAGTTAGTATACTTCTAAGTCTGAATTTGGGGGTTTACCAATTCCCCACCCCCCTTATGTTTTCATTCTCAGGGGGAAGGTACATACCGCGACTCACAGTCTAAACACCTTATTTTTTCACTTTATGGTAACATGTGGCACATCAATCGAAAGGTCTTGATCTGTTCTTTCAGAATCTGTGATATTTTTTGAGTAATTGTAAACAGGGTGGTCACAAGGGCCGATTCAAAAAAATTCAAACAGCCCAAATAACTCAAAAAAGTTGGGGTTTTTGGTAAAATTTATAGGAGCAAAAATGTCGCCAATTGCCTCTAATTCACAAATATGAACTTTTTTGATACCTTTATTGGAGACTTTTTCGAGAGAACTTGAAAAATGTGTTTGAGCCCCAAAAAAAAACCCCCAAAAACCCCCCAAAAACTCCCCAAGGGACTTATCAGGGGCTTTTGAAAATATCAAAAACGGAAAATTTGGGGTCGGTTCTCTGTCTGACTACTTTGTTTCAAATCATTTGGTTCGGTAGTTTTCGAGAAAAATGCTCTAACCGGGTGGTCTGCAGGCTGATTCTCCCTATTCGGACGAGACGAGACGAGATAGCAAGAAACGATGAATCCCATTGGTTTAAGTCATGAATTTGAAATTCATGACTCGGAGCTTGCGCCAACCACGCTTTAATGACTGCAAATCTGTCACGTGACGCCGTTTAAACCAATGGGATTCATCGTTTCTTGCTATCTCGTCTCGTCTCGTCCAAATAAGGAGAATCAGCCTGCTGGTACACCGTGTACTTTGGTGCCAATAAATTATTTCTTGTTTCTGCTCGTACTGTAATACATTTTTTTGGTTTTACAAAAAATACTTTTGAAAAAATCCCAGGATTATGTCTATGCGGTCTTCAAAACTGAAATAGGTATGCGCATTTCTTTTGTTGCTTTGGAGAAGAGTGCGAATAATTAAAATTTTTTTAGCAAAAAAGTAAGGACAAAATAAAATTAGAAAAGAAAATATTTGCATTTATTTTCTTAAAAATTTACAACAATAACAAGTACAAATAAATACAACTCTGTCACAAAGCTCATTTTCTAAAGAGAAAAAGTAAAATTGCAGTTAACAAAAAAAAAAAAAAAAAAAAAAAAAAAAAAAAAATGAATAAAAAATAAAAACAATTTGTTAATATAAGACAAAAGCCTTCCTTGATGATCACAAGTTGACCAAAGTCATTAACTTTACTTATCAAGCCTGACTGCTATGAAAGTAGGACAAGGTTCAATTTAAATCAATTACAAGGTTTTGCTTCTATAAAAAAAAAAAAATATGTCTTCTTAAAACGTTACACATAGCAGAAGATCTCAGTATAGCACGTCTTTCAAGTGGTGCACCAAGAGATTCACTATCTCTCTCTATTCTACGATAAACAAACATGCTAGAAAATAAATGTCAATAAATGTTTGGTACAGACGGTCCCCGAAAGACGGATGGTGAGCGTTTACGTGTGGTTTTAAATGGCCGTACGTGCTCACCAATCATCTGCGAGCAGGACCGTTGGTACCGAACATTTATTGGTCCAAGGATAGTGAGGCAGTTGCAAGGGTCTGAAATGTTGTATTTTTTATAAAGAAAGTGAAAGTAATTGATGAGCTGAGAACAAAGATGCCTTTGGTTTCTAATTAGGTCCCATTGTTCCGGAGATGAGATTTTGGCCCAAATTACATTTTTTTAATGGGAATTCTACATAGTGATGTCACTACGAACACAATTTTTTATTTACACTTGTGTATCTTCAATACCAAGACACTTAGGAAAAAACCAGAGGCACTATTGTTCCCACCTCATCAAGTACTATCAATTTCTTCATCAAAAACACAACATTTCGGACCCTTGCAGCTGCCCCATTAAGGGGGTGAAAACTTATTCCTTTTGTCCCTTTTCAACTTACAGATTTAAAGAGAAAATGAGAGAGATAGGAGAGACCCTCAGTCACGCCACTGCGTCTTTCTTCCTCCTTGAACAGACAACAGACGCAAACTAAACTTATTCACTTTAAGTAATAGGAACAAGTTAACAAAAATAATTTCGACATCTTTTCAACAACGTCAACAATTGATTAAAGAAAAAGCAACGAGTAAAACTTGATAAAACATTGGCGGATCAAGGAACCTGTCCTCTCTCTTCTCTCATTAGAACGCATGTGTTAGAAAAGGACAGATTAGGAGCAGTCTCATGATTTTTTTCCCCTCTTCTATGTCTATCCTTTTCTAACACATTCGTTCTTATGAAAAGAGAGAAGGACAAATTCCTGGATCCGCTAGTGAAGAACAAAAGAGATGAGATTTTTCAAATACAAAATTTTGAATGCCAGGAATGGCAGAAGCAAACTGCTGGACATAATGATCACTCAAAAACTGGTTCAGAAATTTTTTTCTGGTTCCCATCCCTAATCAAAATCAACCTTTCCAAAATATACTGGAAGCATTAGAGTTAACCCCCTCTCCCTCCTACCCATGTTTTCATTGCTTACTTTAATGGGTCTGTTGCGTACTTTTGCTACATCAATATAACTCATTGTTTCTAACGCAAAATTCGGCGAAAATAACAATGCGCACACTAAAAACTTTCAAAATCCACTCATTATCTCAGAAAATACCTTCCATTTCAAACAACCTGCGCTACACTAGACACTATATCACCGACTTATAACTCTATAGATGGAACCATCTCGTTTACGTAAACATCAACAGAACTTACAAACATTGGAATGTTTTATTTAGATGAGTACATTTCTTACATTATTTTGTAATCTTTGATAAACCGAAAAGACCAGACAGCAAATTCAGCTTATGTTTCACGTATAAAAAAAGAAATTCCATAATTTTTTAGTTACGATGTTGTTTACTTATGCATGGTGGTTCCGTCTATGTGGTAGTATACCGGTGCAAATAGTGTCTAGTGTAGCACGGACTGTTTGAAACTGAAGTGATTTCCCGAGTTAACGAGTGGATTTTGAACGTTTTTAATGTGTGCATCGTTATTTCTGCCAAATTTTACAAAAGAATCAAGGTTCTATATTGTTGTAGCAAAAGTATGCATCAGACCCATTTAAAGGAGCCTGGGGCTCTTGCAAATTTTGGCTGTGAGCAAATAAATAGTCCAATCAGATGTAAAAACCAGCAAAAATCAGGAAAATCACACTGAGAAAGTCTAAAGTTCAGTAATAAACTCACAAAACTGCTATAATGGCAAGATTGCAATGGCGATTCGACGCAGGTATCACAGGAGATTCCTGTCTAATTTGTCATTTTCTCCATGGAAACACAGAGATATGTCTCAATTTAGATACGAATCTCCAATGATACCTGCATCTCTCCGCCATTAAGCCCAATACTGAGAGTGCATTTTGTGATTTATTGGTGTACTCATCGTCATTTTTACAGGTTTTTATGCAAAAATCAACTCTTCAATCCCCTGCAGCAAAATTTTGCGAGAGCCCCATTACATATTTTCAAATCAAAGGTTGTACAGGTTATACTCTTGATGATTCGAATGTTGGTAATTTAAAAACCTCTGTTATTAAAAGGAGGCCAAGCCTGATGAGAAAAATGTCTAATTCAAAGAAATGAATGTAGTTAATCTTCCTCTGTAATTTGAAACTTTAAACGGCACAGCTGCTAGCAAAACTTGAAGATTATCTTCTACAAATAAATTGAAACCCCTGAACCGAACTTGTGATTTATTGAAACTGTGTGCCGCATCTTAATTTAAACTAATTTTTGTTTGATCTTTGTTAATTCTAACCTAATTTTCTATAAATTTTGTGAATTTTACAGTAAATCAGTTGAGTTAGTAAAATCAATGGCTCAGAATTACAACAGTAGAAAAAAAAAAAAAAAAACAAAAAAAAACAAAAACAAAAAAAAAACACTTCTTCCAATTCAAATTTTATCAGGTTTTTCCCTTCATAAACCGAAACCCTCTGAATTACAAATTTTTACCGTGGATAATTAGAAAATCTCTGGATATGAATTTTTTCCTTCAGCTATCTCACTATTTTCAAAACTCTTCTGCTCAAACTTTTTCTTCATCTCTCTTGACTTTGAATTATCAAAAGTTTACTGCAATTCAAAAATTGACTTTCATCAATCACTTTTGTTTTCGTTTTCACAGGCAAATCAGGGACTAAAAAACTGATACTCCATCATCAACTTTAAATTTAAAAACACAGTTTTCTAACAGTTATCATTTGCATCAGAATCAACTAAATTAAGGCAAGAAGAGAGAGAGAGAGAAAATTAAACAACAAAGCAATTGGACAGAATATAACTGATTTACAGAAATTAACTAAACATACAATTTCCACAAAAGTTACTCATAAATGAGTCAAACAAAATTGTGAACCTAAAATTTTGTTCGTCTGTATTATGGCCAGAGAGGGAGAAGAGCAAAGAGTAAACAAGGGTCACAATTGCGTTGAGAGCTGGCGAGGTAAATGCTGATGAGAGTCGGCTTCTGATTGGCTGGAAATGGAGGGACATGCGTGGGTTCAACCTTGTTTCGGCTTTATGAAAATTAACACAGGGTTTTCGTTCCGGGCCGTTTATCTTGAAACCTGAGCAAAATTGAGACGTTGCAATTAATACGAGTCGATTTAGCAAAATTTTCTCAACAAATTGATAGGTCATAAGTACCAGTTTATTGAAGAGTCGAAAGGACTGTCTCAGTTGAAAAGTACACATAATAGTGTGTTACTCAACACACGCCAAGCATGAAACACACTATTATTTGTACTTTTCAACCAAGACAGTCTTTCCGAATTTTCAATAGACTGGTATCTATGACCTATCAATTTGTTTAGAAAATTCTGCTAAATTGACTCATAATTCATTACGACACGCATTGGCGGATACGGGGAGAGGGGGGGCGAAGGGGCGATCACCTTCCCCCTGTTCGGCTGAAAAAGGGGGAAAAGAGGGGAAAAAGAGGGGGAGGAAAGGGGAAAGGAAGAGAGAAAAAAAGAAAAGGGGGTCTCCAGGGAGCAAAATGCCTAAGTTCCCCCTCCCGAGGGCTGGATCCGCCAAGGGCGACACGTCTATTATGCACAGGTTTTGAGATAAATGGCCCAGAACGAAAACCTCGCGTTAACTTCCATAAGGCCAAACAAAGTTTGGACCCACATTTACAGCCAATCAGAAGCTAGCGTTTCCGAACCCCTTATCTGCGTTGACCACGCAGGCCTTTTATTCCATTGCGACTCTTGTTTACTCTTCGGAGGAGAGGTTGTCAACCAGGTGAGTTGCATAAGTGTGATAAGTAACTTGACCTGGATCAAAGGTGGAGTTAGCTCTGGTTCCTGAATATCGACAGTTGGAATGCAGAGGGGCGTAACTCTACATGGAGATATAGACCTGTACTGAGTGTACATAGGTCACGGTTTACAAACAATAATTCCAAAGACTGTCCACAGAACAGGCAACTAAAATGATAGGAAGGAAAAAAAATGTAACATTACAAAATAAAATGAAGTAACATTAAAATAAAAATAAGCTTCGTTTAATTTACAAAACTAAGATATGCCTCTCTAACTTTACAAAATAAAAAGAATTCACATACAAATGAAGAGTTGCTTTTCTTCATTTACAAGAAAATTTTAGCACAAAAAAGAATAAAAAATTAAGTTGAAAACATATTACACGAGACCGGTACTAGTTTTGCAGTTACTTTAAGGTGAGAAACTTTTTTTCAGAAATTATGATATTGATGTTCAAGCGAGAAAAACCGCTTACTTAGAAAAAGTGAACAGATATTATTCTAGAAAGTAAAAAAAAAAAAAAAAAAAAAAAAAAAAAAAGACGTTAAACATTCAATTTTCTACAATGAGAATGCCAACAATACAAAATTAGATTGACTTGAAAGCATGGCAGTTTGTTGATTTGGAAATTTTGCTGGACCAATACATCTTGTTTTAAGGTGATTCTATGGCAAACTCCCAATAGATGGCTTGACTTGTTGCTGGCTCCAAAAATAGCCAGTTTTTGACGGTTTCCAGCTGAACAGACGAATATTAGACGAAAAAATAGATCGTTAGCACCTGCGTAATTTATTGCTTGATTTTTTAAGCTGAAGACGGGTCAAATTGGTTAAAAAATAAAGACGTATTTATGGGAGGAAAAAATCAAATACAGGTGAAACCAAAACCTGTAATCTGTGCTGATACGACTCCAAATTACATTTGACTTTTTCCTCCCATAAATATGTCTTTATTTCTGAACCAATTTGGCCCGTCTTTAGCTTAAAAAATCAAGCAATGAATTACGCAGGTGCTGTCGATCTGTTTTTTACATTACTACTTTTTACATTAATCGAACGGTAGTGCTCTATAGAGTCCCTATATACTATGAGAGTTGCGCCATTGCTGAATCCATTTCTGATTGGCTCTCAGATTTAGGCTGTCAAGAAAGCTCCAAGAGGCAAAATGCAAATGGCGGAGCGTTTGTTTACTATTCGCAAACTCGCAAACTTACACATTTGAAGTAACAGTGGCCGCGGTAATTTTTGTGAATTTTTCCTCTGCTTGAATTTTACTCCGGAGAACATTATCCCTTTCAATAACGACCGTTATTGTCGAGAATCTGAATCTAACCTATAAGAGATAGCGAAATAGTGGCAACAGCGCAGAGGCAAATGGACATCCGCCATTTGCAATTTGCCTCTTGGGGGCTCCATTGATCAGCTTCTTCTGCTTCATTTTGAGAGTCTTGTCGCAACTCTCATAGTATATAGGGACTCAAGTGCTCTAGTGGCAGAAATCGGCACTTAATGCTGAAGAATCACCTTAAGATTGAGGGTAAACTGATGAATAGGAGGGATCCTAAGCTACATTACAAGAACAGCCCAAGTAACACAAGTCGCTTTCAGCGATCTTCCTTAGCACAGCAGTATGAATCTCTTTCTTATTTTATCTTGTTGGACTGTTAATGCAAACATGCGCAGTGATTGGTCCTTCTTTAACAATCCTATCAAATAACCTTGATGAAAGTGAGCAATTGCCGGCACGTTAACAAGCAGTTGTCGATTTAAAACGAGAGTTTTGAGCAAAAATAATTCCTGATTAATCTCCTGATTCCTGAGAGACTGTTGAAGTTGCTAGAGAGGAATAACGGAGCCAGTGGCGGCTCGTGCGATTTGGCAACGATGTTTTCCCTCCATTTGATTCTATGAAGAATAATCGATTTGATAGTGGAGCAGCACTGCACCAGAATTTGATTATTTTACATTGATTCAAATGGAGGACTAACATGGTTGCCAAACAACACAAGCTGCCAATGAATGGAACAAAGAATGAAAAATCCATTGTACGGCAATTTTTTAACCTCTGAAGCGTTATTTCTCTGAGAGTTGGTTTAACTGATTTTGGAAACACGATGACTTTAAAAAATGGGTTGGCAGGCTGATTTTTAGAGTTGTTATTGTCTCACAAGCGAATCTCTATCTTACGACTATCAATTCCTTTTATTTTTCAAACATTAGACAAAAACGGGCACCAGGTGTAAATTAACAAAAAAAAAAGGAAATTTATATTCAACTGTATCAGCACAAGGCTTGCAACCGGTGTCCACTTTTCCAGCTCAATTTTGGTCGAAACTCATCGAAGCAACAGCCAACTACAGCCCACTGTTGACTGATGAGCGTGTGGTTTGCATTCGCCAAGCAAAACCTGTTTCCATTTCTGGGTCCGCGGACCAATCACAGCCTTTCCTTGAGCTCACCACTGAACAGTAGGCTACTGTTTATCGTTGCAGCCGGTGACTCCCAAACAAAAATGAGCGCACTAAACTTACTTCATTTTTCTAGCATGGGAAGCTTACCGTGTGCTAAGTATCTATTAGTCTCTACATCAGTCATAACAGAAAATATAAGTAGATAAAATACATACTCGGTTGGCAATGTGACAACACATTAAATAAATTTTGGATCGCATACATTTTCTTATTTTAAAAAAAATTCATTTTCTGCATTTCTGAGTTCATTTTCCTCAATCATCTCATGACTGAATGCAAAGTTCAATTACTGAAAACTCTGCTAGCATAAAACTTTCATTAAATGCATTAAATATTTGTTATCCACCTGACACGTTCTGTAGGTTTATCTAATTATTTAGAGGTAGTTGTCTTTTCTCAAAATATTTCCTAGCATGTTATACAATATCTTACAGGAAAAATAATAAAATCTATTAAAGGACTCTGACCCTTCCTTAAATTTTTAAAAAAGAGTTGGGTCATAACTCTTTCTACTTAAAACTAAATTTTAAAATTAAATCACAAAGATGATTTACCACTGATACGAAAGAGAACTACCTATTTTTATTCTAACTTCTGAACATATTCTAATAGCAAACATTGTCATAGAGAAAATTAATCACAAAGAAAAATAATTATAAATACATATAAAATTTGTACAATTACTAAACAAATTTTGGGTCTTTTAACGAAACCATTAAAACTAACAGAAACATTGTTTGTAGCTCGAATAGCTTTCACCTTGCAAATTGTAGAGGAAAGCTTATGAAACTGCTCGGATTCCTTTAGCTCATACTTAGAAGAAGGGTAACATATAAAAAGGTGACATCTAATGGTTTTACACAAAATAAATTTTCAGCGTAAAAACGTCACATCTACAAAGAGCACTATTACATGGTGCAATCTGGTGGTGAAAAGTTGAACCTACATACCTGCAACACGACCCTGCAGTTGCCCATCCACGTAATGAAAGTACCTTTTTTAAGCAGTTATTTGTGAGTAGTGAAAAGCATAGCCGTAGGCAGGATATTGTCTTTCTCTCTCTTAGCCCATTTAAACGCACGTGTTAGAAAAGGACAGAAACAGGGGCTAAAGTCACTTGACAGCCCCTATCCCTATATCCATCCTTTTCTAACACATGCGTTCAAATGGGCTAAATAAATATCCTAGCTACAGCTATGGTGAAAAGTTGGGCACTCTGTAGATGTCACCTTTTCATGAGGAGCCCTTCATGATATTTTCTTCCTTTCAGGAAATTTGGTTGACACAAATTACAAACTTGATGCCAGGATATGCAGAAAAACTTGGCAAAGAGAACAAATTGAAGAGTCCCGGTCTGAGCGCAAGCGAGCTGAGTTCCTCCGTTTCCACTTTCTCAAAGTTTTTGGTCACTGACGATTTCATCCAACTTTCCATTCAAAGGACTCATGTTTTTTCAGAAGAAGGTTCAAACATTAAAGATGTGACAGCAAATATTAAAAAGACTATTCCACCGATTATTGTCACTGCAGAGATTAAAAAAAGAACACGATTAGTAAAGGCGCAAGGATAGTTGTTGGGGAGGCGTGTTTGTGGGCAAGTCAAGAAGGAAGTGGAATTTACTTTAAGATAAATGAAAATACTTACTCATCCTGAAAGAATAGTGATTATGAAAAGGCTACAATAAGCGGTGTTTTCCTTTTAGGTTGAAAACATCTATTATACTTTGAGACTTCAATTTATGAACCTATCAAATCCTTACAGTACCTTATAAACCACTGAAATGAAAGTACTAGTGTTTCAAGTGAAAATACTTGGTTTTTTAGTGAAGCTATGGCAGAAACACATGTTTGAAGGTTCACAGCCCTAGTGATCGGAGGGGTGGCCCCTTGGATTGTAGAATAGAAAAAGCTTTTCACGCATCAGATGACCAAAAACTGAGCAAAGTACATGCAATCTTGCAATCTTGAGTTCGCTTTCTCCCTGGAATTTGGTCCAGCAGCTACCTTGAATAAGAGTCATTGGCACATTCAAAAGCGAGCATTATTACAAAAAAGGCTGTCAATTGAAGCAAATTTTTGTGAACTGCATCCCTAAGAAAAAAACATTAAAAAATTTTGAGAGTATTTACCTGTTCTGACAGAAATTCTTTGAGCTATGAATCTACCACCTACTACAGCTATACCCGTACAAATAGAATGGCCGAAAACTCCGCCAAGAGTTACTCCATAAGGATCCTAAAATAAATAAACAATGAAATGGTTATTTTCTCAAAAAAACAGGTTTGTTCATGCTTGGCAAAGACTCAGTGGCGTCACGTGCAATTCGGCAACAACATACTTCGTCTATTTAAACTGGTGAAAAAGGTCAAACTACAAAGTGAATGACCTTCTTATCATTATCACAAAAACGCTGAACTTTTTTTTTTAATTTTTTTCTTATGTTCTTGAAGAAAATTCTATTAAAACTTGTGAAAAAGGTCTAACTACAAAGTGAATGACCTTCTCATCATTATCACAAAAACCCTGAACTTTTTTTTTTGAATTGTTTTTTATGTTCTTGAAGAAAATTCTATTAAAACTTGTGAAAAAGGTCGAACTACAAAGTGAATGACCTTCTTATCACTATCACAAAAATGCTGAACCTTTTTTTTTTTGAATTTTTTTCAACGCTCTTGAAGAAAATTCTGTTAAAACGAGTGCACTTAAAAACATGTTAAAAAAGAGACAATTATTTCTTGGTTTATGACTTATGACTTAGTAAGTTTTCTCTTTCAATCAAGTTGCGCAGAATTCAACTTTCTCAAGAGTCAGGTTGTTTTCAATTCCTTTGAGAACCTTGCTCTGAGATTAACAAGTTAACTGGATACTGTTTAAATACTCTAGAATGTTTTCAGCTTAGTGGATTCTCCGCCAAGGAATTTTTCTAGTTTTTTCTCTTTTCCTCTAAGTTTCTTCCCTTGTACAAATAATATTTGGTCTTGTCTAGATGATCTTGTTAAAAAGAAAGTGGAAATATCAGTTTTTTTCATTTCAAGAATTCGATCATTAATTTTAAAATTCCCAATCCGTATGAAGCCCTGAAGGCTGCCTCCCTGTTTCACATTCAGAATTTCCGCAAAAAATTAGCTTGGAATCAAGTCATCATCAGACCTAATTCTGAAGTGACAATGGTTTTATTAATTCTCTTTTCCTCTAATTGTAAGTTTCTTCCCTTAGACTAATAATATTTGGTCTTGACTACATGCTTTTGTTAAAAAGAAAGTGGAAGCATCAATTTTTTCCATTAGAAGAATCTGATCATTACTTCGATCATTTCCAATCCCTATAGAGCCCAGTTGGCTACCTCCCTATTCTCCACAGAATTTCCGCAAACAATTAATTTAAAACCAAGACATCAGTAGAACTCATTTTGGATCAAGATTGATCCAATTAGACAAAGGTTTTACACACAGGTTTTTTTAATAATACACTTAAGAGAGTGAATTACCACCTCCAGAAACATTCCTCGGAGTTTTCGTGAATACTCCCAAAGACTCCCGGGAATTTAAAAACAACAAGTGTGATTAGAAACTCACCTCTGTTGCAGCTAAAACTATTGTCGTTAATTGCGAACGGTCTCCCCATTCCGCAAGAAACGTTAAGGTAAAAGCTTGCACTACTATTCTAGATAAGAGTTTTATCGTCGGAGCTGGGATTTTGGAAGTAGTGCCACTGCCTGTTTCGACATCTGGTGTCAAAGCCTCTCTTTCAAACTGTAAACAGATAAAATATAAAATTAGAAAATTGGTCTTGTGGATTGTGGATTAAAAAGTTCAATTTAAGGACTTAAAGCCTTTCTCTTGGGAAAGAACAACGCGGTTTTTATTGGCAATGTTAAATAGAAAACAGTGAACCATCTGCCAGTAGAATGATCAAAAAATCATATTTAACATGCTGCATCATATCAGAGTTGAAATCAATCCACCATACACTCACTGAAAAAAAGAATAGTAATTAATGATTATAGATATTAGTTAAAAGTATGAATAATACCTACTTAAAAACTGAAAGTTTTACCATTTAAAACATTTAAATGAACACACCACGGAGGTAATTACAAGTAACCAATTAAAAATGAAAAAACCAGTAGTTTTCAAGTTTTATCTTTACTTTCAACTAAGTTGATAATTAAACTCTGCACTTTTTTTTTCGGTGCAGCATGATTGAGAACGATACAGGCTTCAGTTAGAGTTCCCTCAGACCTCTCATTAGATGAGTTCTTCAAACCAAATTTGATGGCTTGCGATTTGAAAATACGTATTTTTGAGAGAAAAATCGGTGTCAGTCGCTCAAAGTTAGAGCTGCAAGTAAAAAATCGTTAAAATTCGTGAAACTAATTAAACGGCCTTTATCATTAACGCAACGACCACCATATTCTTTAACTATTATCTGGACTGTTCTCTGACCATATTAAAATTTTTCCTCAAAACTTGCAATGCGAGCAAAATAGTCATGTTTTGAGTATGGCCTTGACATTTATTCCATTTTTTACACTTTTTCCGGGTAAAACTATCTGGGTTAAAAACATTGAGAAAATCTTCGAGGAAATGAAAAATCGGTACTGAATTATTTCCAAAAGGAAGTCGAGAAAATATTGAGCCGCAAACGGGGCTCTTGCAAAATTTTGCTACAGGTGACTGAAGAGTTGATTCTCGCATTAAAACCTGTAAGTAAAAATGACGATGATTACACCGAAAAATCACAAAATTCACTCTCAGAATCGGGCTTAATGGCCGAGCTAGCTACGCAGGTATATATTACAGGAGATTCCTATCTACGTATACTTAAAATAAGAGACATATATCTCCGTGTTTCCAGAGAGAAAGTGACAAGGAAGACAGGAATCTCCCATGATACCTGCGTAGCTCCGCCTTTAGGATCTTGCCGTAACAGCTGTTTTCTGAATTGATTACTGAACTTGAGACTTTTTTAGTGGGATATTCGTGATTTTTACTGGTTTTGACACCAGGTTTTAATACACAAATTTGCTCTTAGCAAAAGTTTGCGAGAGCCCCATTCTGTAATGGACTTCACAGTCGTAAGTACAATGTACCTACACTCGGAGGAGCGTTTTTGGCAACGTGCTATAGCCAGGCTATAGCGATAGAGGGGGCCAAAATATATATATATATATATATATATATATATATATATATATATATATATATATATATATATATATATATATATATATATATATTTATAAGTCCTATCTCCAAAGTGTGACAGCATATGGGTGATCTGAATCAGATTTGTTTGCCTCACTTTTTTTAACCTTAAATCAAAAACTGCAATTAATCCAATGGAAATTGGTTTCAAACAAAAGTGCAAGTGTTTTAGAGTGGCTGACTGTACACAGAGTTCTAATAAAACTATCCAGGTGAGAAAATGTTGCTTTTTTCAGTCATTTGCCAGTTTCTTCATCGTGCAAATCCTTCCAGAAGAAGACATTCATATCGATTTCTGTGTCTAAATATAGCCACTCTAGAACACTTCCACTTTAGTTATGACCAATTTAAATGTATTGAGTTTTTTTTTTTTTTTTTTTAAATTTCAAGGTTAAAAAAAGTGAGGCACACTAACCGAGCCTGTGTGCTTACGTCCAAGAGATTTCCATCAAGGCTACCTCCTCGAAGTTTCAATATACAGGGTGTCCCAAAATTCATAGTAAATAATTTTATTATTTTATCATTTTTTTTTTTATTTTTGGGGCCAAAAAAAGACTTTTTTTCCCTATGAACTTGAGTCCGAAAATGCCCCCCCCCCTTCGGAGCTACAGCCCCCCAAAGTTTTAAAAAGAAATCGGGTTTTCTTCAATTCTAGCAACGGATCTACGAAAAAATTGTGAAAATTGGTTCCCGGGGGTAACTTTAAGCGTTCTTTCCGATTCCGGGGTCGAAAGTTCCCGAAAGAGTCAAGAAGGGGGGGGGGTTGAGGGGGGTTCAAATTTTAAATTGAATAATTTTTTAGTGTTCCGTAAGAAAATGAGAAAATTAACAAAAGAATCTAATGGAACAAAACAAAAGGAACATTTTTGGTCTCTTGTGTTTTTTTCATAAGACACACGGGAAACGAGTAAAATCGATTTTCGCCGGAAGCGCACAGCCCGATAGCGCTGTTTCAGTGCCGCGTTGCGTCGAGTCGATCGTTGAGTCAGTTGAGTTCACAGAGCAGCGCTATTGGGCTGTGCGCTTCCGGCGAAAAATCGATTTTACTCGTTTCCCGTGTGTCTTATGAAAAAAACACAAGAGATCAAAAATGTTTCTGTTGTTTTGTTCCATCAGATCCTTTCGTTACTTTTCTCATTTTCTTACGGAACACTAAAGAATTATTCGATTTAAAATTTGAACCCCCATCAAACCCCCTCTTTTTGACCCTTTCGGGAATTTTCGACCTCGGAATAACGCTTAAAGTTACCCCCGGAAACCAAATTTCATCCATTTTTACGTAGATCCGTTGCTGGAATCGAATCGATTTTTTTTTTTTAAACTTGCTCCGAGGGGGGGCATTTTTGGACACGTGTTCATAGGAAAAAAAAAGTCTTATTTTGGCCCCAAAAATACGTGGTAAAAACATTTACTATGAATTTTGGGACACCCTGTATATATCACGTTCCATAAATCCTCTCTATCGCTATAGATCAATGGTTTTTGAAGAAAGAACCAGAGGTGTCCATGTCATGAGTAAGCAGTTTGAATTTCTCTCGGTATTGCTTTTCTCGTCGATACATGAGTTTCATCGATGAGTGACCAGCTTAAAGCAATTAAAAAATGAATGCGATAAGAGATAGTACACGTCTCCGTCAACATCTTAGCGTCATTAATAACAATTTACAAAGACGCAGTGTTGCCAGATGGAGGGTAAAAATCCGTATTGTACCCATTTAAATCAATGTAAAACCTACGGCTTTTTCACCCCAATCTGGCAACAATTCAAGGACGCAACCGCCATTTCCGCACTCCCGCACTACGGTCTGAGATCGTCTAAAAGTGGCCAAAAATCAGAGAGGAAATTTGACAACGATGTACTTTCTCCATTTAAACTCACTGAAAGAGTCGAATGCTTCGGTCATCGGCGATGAGCAGATGTTTCGACCTTTCTAATGTGTTAAAAGGGGGGAAAAGAAACGTTGCCAAATTGCACGCATCGCTACTGGAGAGAAAATTTCTCATCAATTTATTCTTTGCAAATAACTATCTAGACAAAGTTCAATCACAAAATGAACTGTAGAGGGCAGCGGTTCCCAGCCTTTTTGGGTCGCGGACCACCAATCGGGCGATCGGTGGAGGCCGCGGACCACCACTTGAAAAAATGAAAAATCGATTACTTTTTTTTTTTTTTTTGGGACAACGGAGGGAAAAATAAACACTAACCTGCCCTAGTGGGAGCGTTGCGGCTGTGACTTCTCTGTCACTTATCAACTTATACAAATTATTTAGGTTATGACTCGTTCAAATGATAACTTACTTCCCTAGCAACGACAACATTTTATTTTTCCTGCTACATAAAAAAATATTAGTCACAAAGTCAACGTTGCCACTTTCGGGCGAAAAAAACGGGAAAAATTTGGAAAGGTCTTCGCGGACCACCAAAACTGGACCACCGGTAGGGAACCGCTGGTATAGGGAATACCCCACAAACTTTTTCTCACATCAAAGTTATGCTGGGGGCCCCCATACCCCCCTTCATTAATAAGGAGGAGACCCCCAGACTCTCCTTAAGGGGTTAATTTTACAGTAGGCTGGTTGCACAATGTTTTTGCAAATTTTGATCAAAATTCAAACAGCTATATTCAAAACATTCCAATTTTTCCCTATGTTCACCCATTTTACCCATTTTCAATTGATTTTAATGGAAATCTTTTATCATCCATAACTTGCCTACAATTTAAAGGACACCGCGCTTTGCTTATGGGAACTGGCTCCCAGTCAATTTTTTTGAAATTGAAATATGTTGCGTAAAAGTGTCTCCTGAGAAAAAGCTCTCACGGGCGGAAAAAAATTGATGACAGGATTTTGAGATATTCGCGTCTAAAGTTGGGGACTATTTGCCCGGTGCTTCGTATTCTCGTACGTAGCAGGCCGCTTAACTACTACGCCAACTGGAAACCTTCTCGGTCGAATCGCCCGACTCAGCGCGCATTGATAGAACTACTTCCTTTTGCAGTCCCTCCCAACTGCTTATTTGTTTACCCCACACCCACTGCTCTGCCTCGACGGCCATGCTTCATCTTGACCACTCCCTCAACTGATTACTTACCTACATCAATCCCGTCGAGGCAGAGCAGTGGGTGTGGGGTAAACAAATAAGCAGTTGGGAGGGACTGCAAAAGGAAGTAGTTCTATCAATGCGCGCTGAGTCGGGCGATTCGAACGAGAAGGTTTCTAGTTGGCGAAGTAGTTAAGCGGCCTGCTACGTACGAGAATACGAAGCACCGGGCAAATAGTCCCCAATTTTAAACGCGAATATCTCCAAATCCTGTCATCATTTTTTTTTTCCGCCCGTGAGAGCTTTTTCTCAGGAGACACTTTTGCGCAACATATTTCAATTTCAAAAAATTTGACTGGGAGCCAGTTCCCATAAGCAAAGCGCGGTGTCCTTTCGGAAAAACAAAAAAAGCACCACTGGAGAATGGTAAAAGCAACTCCTCTGCAAAATGTTGATGTACAATAGACGATGTGTTCAAAAGTTATGCTAGCATACAGGCAGACAGACAACTGCGCCATCACAATACTTTCTCAATTTCTAACTTTGTCAGCGGTGAGAAAGTAAAAACACGCTGAACAAGTAATTTAAACCTAGAAATGCCACTGGAAAGTTTGAAATTAAACTTAAAAAGTCGAAAACGATGTTATTTTATGCTTTAACCTTATCGAATTTTGGCCACTTTTTTTTTTTTTTTGGAACATCGGCCATAGTGCGCCGAGGCAGCGCGGCGCGCATCAAGCACTTCGTTGACGGAAGCTTCATGAAGTGTCCAACTGGTTGCTTGTCTGATCACTAGAAGTTTTGAGAAAAAATCCCTGATTTTAATTTAGTCTCCCCTTGCTATGGAGGAATCGATCTATTGGAAACTATTAATTCAAACGAAAAAAGTTGGTGATATATATAACGATGATGTGCTGACTGCTGGTCGTGCTCACTTCAAATTACAGTAGAATCTATTTATAAACTCTAGAACAGCAAACGGATTCATTTTCTGATGCCACCGCGGGAGAATATATTCAGTCGTGAACAAAGTTCGGTTTTGAATAGACCTATATACTTGTATAGTGATCATGATGACGTCACCATCAAAATAGGATCCAAAAAAAAATGCTCCATCTCGCTCACTCTCGTGGATTTGCCCATAAGAAATCAGATCTAAATTTTCCAATGCAAATTCATGCTAGTACTTGAGCAACCAGTTTTCTCAAATTTACTGAACAATTAGATTCCACGCCATCAGGGGCGGATTTACACCATTTGAAGCCCAACACAATCTCGAACTTGAGGCTCCAAAAAGAAAGTTGAGGTGTCTGGGGAGATTTCCTCTAGAGAAAAGGGAGGTTGAAGTGGGGAATCCTCCCCCGAAAATTTAAAAAGAAAAACTCAAAAAACTCCAAATGCGAACTATTGTATTCTCGACCTTTTTCCTTCCCCTCAACCTTCTTTCTCTGCTTCTTTCCCTTTTCTTCTCTTCTTCTATCCGTCAAGAGTTGAGGCCCCTTTCAGCTCCGAGGCCTTACGCAGTTGCGTATTTTGCGTCTTGGTAAATCCGCCCCTGAATAGAGGGGTGTCACAACCTGGGTTTTGGCGACACCACCTTTTTGCCCCATGTTGCATAGCCATGAGTTGCTAGTGACGCGGCCACAGTTTCAAAAGATATGAAAACCCTTGAGAGCGATCGACTCAATTCGCCAAGCTGAATCGACAGAGGGGTTACAAGCCAGGTTTTGGCGACATCACCTTTTAGCCCATGTTGCATACCATGAGTTGCTAATGAAGCGGCCGCAGTTTCAAAAGAAATGGAAACCATTGAGATCGATGACCTCCATTTGCTAAGCTGAATTGATAGAGGCGGAGAGAAGTAAGGTAGGTTGTCTGGGGGACTTTCCCCCAACAGAGAAGTGAGGTTTAAGTGGGGAATCCTCCCTCGAAAATTTAAAAAGAAAAACAAAAAAGCTCCAAATGCGAAGCATCTTATTCTCATCCTTTTTCTCCCCCCTTAACCGTTCCTTTCTTTCACCTTCTTCCTCTGCTTTTTTTCCTTTTCTTCTTTTTTTCTTTCCTTTGGGAGTTGAGGGCCCTTTTAGATCTGAGGCCCTACCGCGCGCAGTTGCGTATTTTGCGTAATGGTAAATCTGCCCCTGTTCCACGTGCCGCAAAGTACCTTTTCACTGCAACATAATTATGAAAGATCACAAGTGAATTTACAAACACAAATAAATCGAAAGAAGTCCTATTTTTTATGCTTGTCTTACTCACTATTTCTAATGGGCGTATCACCGCCAGAACACTCAATCATCCAAACCTCTTTTCATATCGAAGTTTGCTCGAGGTATTACGAGTGGTGCGATGGAGTCGATGAGACCATATCCTAGAATTTTGTGCCCACAAGAAACTGTGGGATGAGACAAAGACAAAACATGCAGGACTTTCTTTGATATAACAGTGATTGTAAATTAATTCATGATGTTTCGAACATTTTGCTGAAACGTGATTATACTTTAAGGTATATGGAATCCAATGGTGTAGTAAAATTTGAGAGAACTTGTTGTTTACTATAACGACTGTGCAATGTGCATTTCAAAATTTGGATTCTGTTTCTTATGGGAAAATCCACGACAGCGAGTGAGATGGAGCACTTGTTAGGATCCAATTTTTTTCGTGAGGAAAAATATGACGCGAAGAAAATCCCCTGCAAAGGCTGGGGGGGGGGGGTGCCGATCTGTAACTATGAATTGAATCAGTAGCGGCTCGTGCAATCTGGCAACAGTGCTACTTTGCCATTTAAATCTGTGCTAAAAGATCGATTCTAGGTGAGGCACAGCGCCTCACCAAAGAATCGATTATTTTACATAAGTTTAAATGGAGGGAGTCCATTGTTGCCACATTGCACGAGCCGCCACTGAATTGAATATGTGCAAATATCAAGGTATGCTATCAAATGTGAGGAATCGTAAAAAAAGTTGGAAGAGAACAGTGGGTTCGTGTGCAATTTGGCAATGTTGCATCCAAGCAATTTAAAGTCATGAAAAAGGTCGAACGTTGGGGGTGCACCTCCTAAAATTGATACATTACGCGGGTTAAAATGGACTAAATGCACCGTTGCCAGACTGCACTCGCCGCCATTTGAAGAGAATCTGAGGTGGAGAAATGAGTGGGAACATCAGACAGAGGGAGCTGAAAACCTGGTGAAAAGAAAAGGGGGCGGGACAATAAATCCCTCGATTTGACCAACTTTTCTGGAAATACTGGAAATACCCCGCCTTTTAGGAGTTTTCCTGGACAATGGCAACCCTGGTTTTATACTTTCAGTCAACAGGAAAAGTTTCTGAAAATTTTGACGGGTCACTTGACTTTTTTGCATTTACAATTTCATTCTATATGTTAAATAAATATTGTAATAGCAGTTGAAAAAGCTACAGCTGATAGGGTAACATCGATTTCCGGGTATTGCCAAAAATCGCGATTGATATTCTAAGAATGAAGGATATTTATAGAGCTGAAATTGTGTTGATTACGGCTTGAGTCGAGATCTTGTCTCGTTTTTTTCAGCCTTATTTGACCTGCTAAATAAAAATCGAGCTGCCATTGTTATAAAAAGTATTTCTACAACCATCGACACACGACTCTAGAAATAAGTAATCACTGCACTTCATCGAATTGACTTTGCTTTAAAGTTAATTTCGCTTGAGTTAAAAGCTCAAAAATGAGTGCTTGGTTAGTGCAATTGTTAGTTTCTGTTTTAATGAAATTGAAACATGCTTTACATACGACGTTCAATAAACAAACAGGATGCGCCGCGCCGGTTGAACGCAATCTTGACTAACAGTTTGAGGCTATAGCGTGTGAATAGTTAAGGAAATATTGTTTGAGGTAAAAAAAAGAAAAAAAAAGGAAAAAAAAAAAAAAAACATTGAATACGTATACAATTACATGCATATTTCCATTCTTCTTTTCTTCAATGGATTTTTGGTGCTCTAGGACAAAGCAAAAAATTCCAGGAACTGGCGACAGTTTATCGGGAAAAGAGAAGCGAGAAAATTTGAAAAGACATAACTGATTTATTATACGATTGTTTTCCTTATCCACACGGCACGACACCTGAAGAACAACCATAAAAGCAAACCAAAAACTAAAAATGTTTCCTCGTTTTATTACTTATTCACGCTCATACGCAGGGCTACATCTGGAATATAATCATCCAAACGAGAAAAATATAATAGGGGAATGCATCTGCAGAAATGTAAGAGCGGAACTCAGGTTCTTGTGCCCCCCCCCCCCCATTGAATCCCAAACAAAAGAAAGCCAAAAACAAAACAATAAAATGTATATACATGGTATTACACGTATGGTGTGAGTAAGTGAAATGAGGGTGGGGGGTGGGAGCGAGAAAGAAAATGGAAAGGAGTGACCATTGCGAAGATACCAAATTTTTAAAATTTTAAATTCACCGAAAATTTGACTCGGGCTCAGAAAAGATTTTCCAACCTTCAATTTCCAGTTATTTTTCTGTTGGGGTTGAATTGAAAATAAATTCTGATTTGAACTTTTTTAAAATCCCGTGCAAAACCGCAAGTCGATTGATTTAAAATACAATCGGTTCGCAAAAACTGTCAGAGTCCCTATGCATTCAGCCATAGATGGGAAATAAACTCTGTAATCTTTTCTCAACCGGTGGAATCTTCGATGAATTTCAAAATGTCATTAAATTTACGCAAATCGGCAGCTCTGGACTCAGAAGCTGCCACCACAATTTGTAAAATTTTCAAATTTATTCAACAAAGAAAACTTTAGAGAGCTCGTCTCAGAGACGCAGGAGGAGTTTACCGGCAACCTTCGGAAATTTTCCAACGTTATTTCTCATGTTGCGGGATTGAATTGAAAGATTTTCAACTTGAACAGCTTTGAACTTTTAATGAAGAGCGTTTAAAAATCACTGTGTCAAAATCTCAGACAAGTTTGGTTTGATTTGAAGGAATGACAATTGGAAATTCGCCAAAAACTGTCGACGAGCTCCATATACACTTCCAAAACGAGCTATAATAGACGAAGATGATACGACGGAAACATACTGAAAATAATGGGACAGTTGCAAGGGCTTAAAATGTTGTGTTTTTTATAAAGAAAATGAAAGTACTTGATGAGCTGAGAGATTTTGGCCCAAAATACATTGTTTTAAATGGGAATGCCTCGCAGTGACGTCACTACGCACACGATTTTTTACAACTTTACACACGTATATCTCTAAAACCGGGATATTCAGGAAAAACCAAAGGCATCATTGTTCTCAGCTCACCAAGTACTGCCACTTTCTTAAAAAAACACCCAATTTCTGAACTTTGCAACTGCCCCATTGAGGGTTTGTTTTACAAACCACTGTAGAGCAAGCACATTACGGATAACAGTATACAAAGAGATAGTTGGTATTGTACACGAAGATCGCAGAACTACGAGTAGAAAATGATGAAAATAAAAACGTTTTTAGATTTCGCAGTCTGGAATAAGATGATGAAAATAATGGCTGAGGGAAAATTAAAAGAGTCTTCTTTTTTTTACCAGTGGCACAACGGGAGTGGCGTAGCGTTCCATCTGGCAACGTTGAATTTTACGCATTTCATCCCCAGAACCCGGGATCTTTTAATTGTGCGAAGCGTGATGTGCAATCTGACAACGTTGTTTTTTTTATTCATTTAATGTTTGAAATATTTAAACCCGAAGACCCACGATCCCCCGAATGAGGAGGAAACCTTTTGTGGTTTGAATGCTGAAAAAGTGTTCCCAAACGACTCTCACCAATGAGGCTGGCGCATTTTGCGACAGCTGAATCTGCTGAATAGATAGAAGATAGCGTCGGCTCGAATATAAAACCAGTGAGAGTATATTATACTCTGTTCGGGATAAGAAGTCCGATGAAATTACACTACATTGGAACCAGTGGCATAACCAGGAATTTTTCTGGGGGGTGTTGGGGGGGGGGTCGGAGGTCCAAAAATTGTCAAGGGGGGTGTCCGAAGATACTAATTTGGTCAAATTAGTTTGAAAACGCAAGAAACGACCTTTTTTTTAGGACAAATTTTGGTGTCAAGGGGGGGGGGAGGATTCCAGACCCCCTGGACACCCCCCCCTCCCCCGGGCTACGCCACTGAATAGCCTCGTTTATGCGAGCATCTCAACCCGGGTTCTAGAACCCGAGTTCAGCTGAACCCGAGTTGAGATGCTCGCATAAACACTTCGGATCTCGCTGAACTCGGGTTCGACTCGACCCCGATTCAAACCCGAGTCGAGTCGGTGAACTCGGGTTGAGATTTCACGCATAAACACCTCGGAGTTCAGAACCCGGGTTCACGCGGCATCGATGTCACCAATCCGAGCGAGGGTAAACACGCGTCTTATGCGGTCGCACTTGTCCGTACCGCACCAAGCATCGCCGCCATTTTCGTCAAAAATGTAAACAAACACAGTGAAGAAGAAGAAAGAAATCCTTTGAACTCGAGTTCAAATACACGGGCGTTTATGCGCAAATCCAAGTTGGACCCAGGTTGAAACTCAACTCGGGTTGACTCAACCCAGGTTCAGATCTCTCGCATAAACGAGGCTATTGCAACGCAGGTCCCCCGATCCTCGATTGTCGGCCACTGAGTTCGTTTCGGAGACCGGCTTTTTACGGACCTTTCTCTTGAGACAGACAATACCGGCCAACTATACTTTTTCCTCACGCCAGAAAAAATTGCAAACGGCTAGGGTTGCGGTAAAACGGACGAAATTTCAGCCCTAAATAATCAGTCGAATTACATTAGTGATGACCCCTCAATATATTCTTTGTTGGTCCAACCCGTTCAATTAAACAAGCTCTTTCAGGGGAAAAAAAAGTTGGTCAACATTTTATTCTGGACCCCTGAAATTTGTGGATTTTTTGAAAATTTTGAGTCACCAATTTTTACAGGAAATTGAGAAACTACTGACAAACAGACTAAAAATTGCTGCTTTGTCACACTGGTAGCTTCAAATCCCTCAAAAGCTTCAACACTCTCATTTGAACCCAAAAAATGGACTCTGACAGAAGAAAAATGAAAAAAATTGAAGCTTTAAAGAGCTTGGAAGCAAATCAGTTTGACTTGAAGGACAATTTTATTTCAATTGTCAGTAGGTTTAGAGGTTATCGACAAATGAGACGAAGAGCAAAAGCAGATACAGAAATTTCTTTCTTTCTCTCCTCTCATTAGAATGCATGAGTTAAAAAAGGACGGAGATAAGGGTTATAGTCACGTGACGGCCTCTTCTGCTATCCTTTTCTAACATATGCGTTCAAATGACCGAAAGAGAGAGAAAGACAAATTCCTGCATCCACCCATGACGAAGAGAGTGGTGCTGACTGCTGGGTTATGTTCTAGTTGTGCCACTGATGTAAAAAGGCATAGCAAGTGATTACAATACAACAAAAATTTAAATAAGTGAGTAAATAATTAAATCAATAAAAAGTAAATGAATTAATAAATTGGTTACAAGTAAGAAAAAAAAATCTAAAAAATAGGAGCACGGAAAAAGAGAAAGAAAGAGGAAATTGAAAAAAAACACTGTTTCAGAAAAAAAAAAAAAATTAATGGGCTTGCATAGTAATTATTAGTAACAAAAAAGGCAAACCTCTTACCTGAGGTGTACTAGATGTTACTTGTTTAATTCCATTAGGCTCTGTTTTTATCACAGACTTTTCAGAGTTAATTGAGATACTACAAGAATTTGAGTCAGGTACAACAACATTTGGAGCTTCGTCCGGACTCACCCCCACCACTGCACTTGAAGAGCCCCATTTAACTTTCTTGCGACTTTTTTCCTCTGCGAGCTGCATTAAAAAACAACCCCCAATGTTACTAATATTATTATAGCCCTCTTCCTTTGAGAGACATTCACACAATGCCAGTGATTTTGACGCATGACGCAAGTGAAGACTGAGAGAACTCGTTTCAAAAGAGGTTATCCGTGACCTCTGACCTAAACCTGAATAACTTGATGAGACCTTTTTCAAGCTACCAAATTTTTCGACTACATTCAAACAAAATATAACTAGGAGTTACTATAGTTTACAGTCCGTAAAGTAGTTTCATCTTGATGCCTGATTTACCTTTGTGTCTGCCTGAATATGTGAACAATAAAGTGTAAATACTAAATAGCGGGACCTGATCTTAACTAAAGTTCATTTCAGATTTAAAAGTTGCACCAACAAGTAGTTCAAACATAGCTAGGAGTTACTATAGTTTACAGTCTGTAAAGTAGTTTAATCTTGACGCCTGATTTACCTTCGTGTCTGCGTGAATATGTGAACAGTAAAGTACTTTATCAAAGTACCTTTACTTGACTATCCATGTCTTTTGGAAAACACTTCAAGAGGCTTATCATGATAGTCACAACTGCACAAAGATTGAGAAATTATTGCTAAACAATGGTAGCATTCTAGAATTCATCCCTTCATTGTCTCGATGCAGAAAAGATTATGAATAGCAGCACTTTTCAATATACATAGATATACTACATCACAGGATAATGTAATCTTTTTTGCACGGATGCAGTAAATGGTTGAATTCTAGAACGCTACTTATGGCTTAATAATCCCTTGAAAATCAGAGCTGATTCTGAAAATCTTACAAGCAAACTAGGCAGATGGAAGCCAAAAGATAATATGAGTTTCCCAAATGTACGCAGCTTATTTATTATTAACTAAGTAATAGAGTGGGACAAGGAAAAGGCCTTTAATATTTTAAACCTGCTTAGTGATTTTCTATGCAAAATTAAGATATACATCTATGCACATAAGTACCTACTTAAATTTCAGACAGTAAGATGTTTGTTCAGTGAAAACTACCTAGAAAATGCAGGTCAAAATTTTGCATATTCCCTGAACAACTGCCTTTATGCGGTTGGTCAGTTGAAATCTTCATTATTCAAAAAAATTGAAATCAGCGATACCTTGAGAGATTGGAAGGAAACTTTTTGTGAAAAACTAAATCAATAGGAACAATCTGAGTTATTCATTGCTCACAATTTTGTGCGCTCATTCATTTGTAGTTATTGTTCTTCAGACCTCACTTATGCAAAGGATTTAATTTTCAGAGCCAATGAGTCTGATACGGCTTTTTGCTACAGCGAATGTAAGGCTAGATTCTACAGTAAAATGATATAAAAATAAAAATATATTTACTTAAAATTACTCAAAATCACTTTGAAATTCAAGAATAGCAAATAAACTTAAAAAAGTAACTTTCTGCTTCCACTGTTGGATACTATTCAGCCGTGTATCTTTCAACTAAGGATACTGTTTGAGTGACAGATTCAAGATTACCGTTTTAGCAGATCGTATTATCAAATAAGATATTTGAGAAATGAATTATTAAATGCTGTAAGAATTTTACAAAATTTTTCAAAATGGCTCTAAAAAGAGTTATTAGTATGTTAGATCAGCAAGTCACACAATCAAACATAATCGTGTTTGTTTGTGAGCTGCATTTGATCAGAAAAAACTGTTAGTTTAAAATCCGTTGTGCTACAAGTATCCGAGGTAGAAACATACAGGGTTGAATAGTATCTAGCACTAGATAAATACATCAGGAATTGACTATTCCTTCTCTATTTCAGAAAAGAAACGCTTAATTTTGAAATTTTATGTACGTAACATGCATTATTGTTTTTTTATCATTTAACAAAAGCATCAGTGCTTAAATTTGCTATGGCAAAAGTTCGTAGCTGATCCATTAGTAGTCTACGGACAATCTTTTTTGAAACGTGTTCAAAGGATTAAGTGTAATTAACTTGCTCCACTTGCTGTTATGTTTTCATCAATCTTTGAAGTTTCCTTAGTTTCCTCAACAGAAAAACGGATAATTAATGAGGAAAAGAAAACAGGTTGACAGAAGAACAAAATGACCAGTTTGGACCAGAGAAAAAGGATGAGAGGAACATAACAGGGAAAAAAGAGAGAGCGAAAGAGAAATACAACGATAACCAAAATGAGCGACGAGGAGCAGGAAGTAAAATGAAACTTTTCGAAGGCGAGTAAAATAGGATAAGGGAAGGCGGAGACAGGCATTGACTACAAAGGAGGGTTAGTAGATTAATCATGAATTTCTCAAAGTTTCGTTGAACAAGAGATTAGAGACAAATCGGAATGAATACTGAAGTGGTTCTAAATGGAAAAAGAAAGAGGATCAGAAGAATAAACGGAAGCTAGAAGGAGCAAACAGAGGGAAAAACAAAGACTGATCAAAAATAAATACCTACTTAAAACAATGAGGAAGAAAAAATAATTTATGCATTTTCAACAGTAGCTACAGTCTACTTCCCGAAAATTTCAAGGTAAAAGCACTAGATCGGTCAAAGCGACAATGAGGCTGTTGAAAACTTTTGATATCAGCAATTTAATAGTCAATTCTCCTGTAAAAACCTCCAAAAATAACAATGGTAGCACTAAAAACTTCCAAAATTCACTCCTAAACTCAATAAACCCTTCTATTTGCACGAGCGTAATGGTGGTTTAGATCAGTAAATGCGAGTTATGGGAGATTCCCATCTAACAATACTGTGACTCCATCAAGGTGTGATAGATAAGATACAACTTTTATTTGACACCGGTGTCACTAGATTTCAAGGTACCATTCATCAGATGTGGATCACTACTCTGAAAACTAAATACTCTGAGAATCATCCTTGTCAGCATAGAGAGAGTGACTAAATTAAGATAGAGATCTCCCTTTGTTACTGCCCTAAGCCACCAACATGCTCGCGCAAATAAAAGTGTTTATTGAGTTTAGGAGTGGATTTCGGAAGTTTTTAGTGCTACCATCGTTATTTTTGAAGGGTTTTACACCAAAATCGACTGTTAAATCGCTTACAGTAAAAGAGTGCAACAGCCCTTTTGTTTTAATATTTGAAGAGCTCAGACTACTTGAAAATTACTGGGGGAGGTATGACTTATTGACTTGATTCCTGTCTCACAATCAGACACAATCAAACTTCAATAACTCTCGTTGGTTCTTGGATAGATGGTTTAGGATAGAGTACTGCTGGTAGAATATTTATCTTTATCGAATTGGTTATTCATCCATTATATAAAATCAAAGGGGAGATTGATCATTGAAAATACATAATTTTAATTTTAATTTTTTTTTTTTTTTTTTTTTTTTAAACTAGTGAGAGGTTTAAAGAAAAAAAGATAGGAAGAGAGTAAGAAGAGAGGAGAGGGTTGCCATTACAATTTTTGGAGCCTGACAACAAAGTCACGTATCATCAACTGGAATTTAGAACTATGGAGAGAAAATATTCTACAGCTAGACATTACGATGAGGTCTCTTGGGAAACTTGCAAAGAATGAGAATTCCAGCTACTGCTTTTATTGCCTGAACAAGACCTCGCATGTACATCGTAAAGAAAATTTTTCAAACAGAGGTTCAGGTTTTTTAAAACTGGTCTAAAGCCTTCAGATCCAATTTTTGACACAAAATTGTTGCTGATCGATCATTGAATTATTCGAGATCTTGGGAGAATTTTTTAGAGAGAAAGTGGGTCTCGGAGATAATTAAACAGGCTCATGCGAAAACGTCCGTTGTCCATTTTTACTATATTTGACTTTGTGAGTGTACATTACTCTTCAGAAGACGTTGCGTTTGTTTAAGTCCTGATCAGACTTGTTCCTTGTCTTTCTGCTCCTATTTCCCTTGTCTTAGCAGTTTTCTTTAATTTTTCATTTTTTAATTTGCTAACTTTATTATTTTTTTATATTTGTCTCCTCAAAAAATATATTTTGGACATGGGACATTTTCACAAGAGTTTGTTCAATTAGACTATCAACTAGAGAAATCTACTGCTGAGTTCTCATGTAAAACTGATAAGGGGAAAAAATAATAATCACTTAGTGCAGGGCAGTTGCAAGGTTCAGAATTTTGGTCTTTTTTGGTAAGCAAATTTATACTCCTTGAGCTGACAACAAGGATGCTTTTGGTTACTAATAAGTTTTTATAGTTTCAGACGTGCGATTTTGGCCAAAAATACATTGTTTCAAACGGGACGTCACAGCACACATTTTTTCTTGCAATTTCACAAAAGTATACCTCTGGAACCAAGACAGTTAAGAAAAAACCAAAGGCACCTTTGTTCTCAGCTTATCAATGAGGACTTCCGTTTTTTTATAAAAAAAAAAAAAAAAAAACCACAAAATTTTAGACCGTTGCAAATGCTCCATTGCAAATAGCGTGGATTTAATAGATAGTATTAATAATAAACAAAAAGACATAGATTGCTTCACCACCATAGTTGTTATTCCTGATTTTTTATTTCTACAAATTACTTATTTTGGAGACAAGTTTTCCATCATTAGTGTAGAAAACACAAAAGAAAAGAAAGTAGAATGCAGAGAGAAACAATGCATGAGGACAGTGCGAATGGTTAAAAAGTAAGCAAACTACAAATGATGAAGTGATTTGTGGTTTACTTTTCGACCATTCCTCTATACAGTATCTATTGTTGAATATTTAAGGTGATTCCAGGCAAAACTTTCCCAGATTTCAATCCGATGGATGGCGCTACTAGTCACTTGTGGGAAAAGTTGTGATTTTGGCAATTTAAATTGAAAACAAAGTAAAAACTCGAAACCCGAGAACGTCAGCACCTATGAAATTTCGGTATGGATTTTTGAGCCCAAAACGAGCAAAATTGGTTTAGAATTGAAGCCGTAAATTATGAAATTCATTTTGCCATAAGCTTAGTGAGTGAGAGTGAGGGCAAGTGATAATAAGTCCATCTGCCTTACTCCCACTCATTGAGGCTTATGGAAATTTTTGTATTTCATAATTTCCGACTTTACTTTTGAGTGTTTCCGCTTAAAACTTTCAGGGTATCTTCCTAAAGTATGCTCTCAGGCGCTGACGTTCTTCAAATTTGTGCTTATAGCATAAATCCATCAATCATAGACAAAAACTGAAGACTTTTTGAGCAGCCCGACGTGATGTCCACAGTTTGAACTAATTGACCCTGGAATCATCTTAGAAATGTGCTGATTTTGATTCAATAGTTAGTTGGCTTTTTTGACATCTCTTTTCTGTTTTTTACGTTGATAACAAAACTTGTTCCTAATGCAACAACTCTGATGGTGATTCAGTTTTTCTCATAACTTATTCATTTTTATTTTATTTTCTATCTATTAAAGAGAAAAAAAAAATCAAGAATCTAACAAAACAAATACCTCAAAGCAAGCCAAGCGTAGGTTCACAATCATTTTTTCAATTTGTATGAAACTTTACGAAAACACAAGTATTTGCTGCCTGATGCTTTTTTCACAGCTAAAGAACTGCAAAGATAATTGGTAGCTTTCCATTAATTGATTTTCAGAATTTCAGGTGCCAAACTCAGAACTAATGGCTAAAGATTCACCTTAATAGGACTTTTAAAGTAGGACAAGAAGCAGTATCACCAATAAAATAAAGGGTATTTTTGAACGAGTCGGGCAAAATGTTCACACCTTCTTCTCATGCAATAGAAAAACAAAAGACTTTGATGCTTTGTAAGAAGAATAGATAAGTACAATTATGTACTTACCCAGATAAACAAGGAAAATGAAACCGACAACATTAAACTTTTGCAAAACTCCACCGAGAAATGATGCATTAATTATTGAGTTATTTAAGGAGGAATTCACCTCCTACAGTTTGACTCTTTCAGATGCAGGGCAACTCAACAATCGTAAAGGAATGACCAATGGAGCTGTTGCAAACTTTAGCTACAGGCTTACTAATAGTTGATTAAACCTTTCAAACCTGAAAATACTTTTTGATCAGGCGCGGATTTTTGGCCGTCAAAGCTTATCTGGGCACACTTTTCTCATAAAAAACGATATGCATATCATATTTTTATTTTCTCCATAAGATTCTACGTTATTCAGGTTTACACTAAAATATACACCAGGTCTGAAAGGGTTAAGGTGTAAAACCCTATAAAAATGAAAATAAGGACACTAAAAAATCACCAAATCCATTCCTAAACTTATAAAATGCTTTCAAACGCTAGACCATAATGGTAATTTCCGTAGTGATTACCGCCTTTTACGTTGCATTTTCCTATTTCAATCAGCTCTATACTCCAAGTTGTTCTTGCGACATCACACAAGAAAAAGAAGAAGACTGCTTGACCGCTTGACCGCTGTTACACTCTCGCATTTGAAAGCATTTTATGAGTTTGGGAGTGGATTTTGTGATTTCTTAGTGCCCTTATTTTTACAGGGTTTCACCTCTTATGCAACTATTAATAAGCCTGTGGAAACAGTTTGCAACAGCTTCATTATAGCCAAAGATTATTCACAAATATCTTTGTACCGATTAAAAAAAATTGTAAAAACTTAATTTCTCAAGGACATTTTAAAATTCAAAGCTAAGAGACAGGCGTATTTCGCACGATTTGTTTTCGTTTTCCATCTCTGAGCAAAACCGATAGGAAAAGGTAGGATATTGATTGGGGCCGCTGATAATTTCCCATTCCGTACTCAGTCACCGATCTAAACAATAGGTAATAAGGATGAGGACAGTCAAAACTGATGGATAAAGTTTCTCTCGGGAGGAAGAAGAGAAAAAAGAGAAGGGCTTAATTTTTGAAAAACCTTTTCCAGCGAGCAGAGACCGTAATTTCTTTCCTCTCTATAGATTTCAAGATGAAGTAGAAACTTAAAACTGACAGTTCTCACAAAGAGAATGCAGAGATACTGTACAAAGCATTTTCTTAAAGCTACTAAAAAGCTGCTTGTAAATTAAGAGTAGTAAAATTAAACTGTAGGGAATATCCTACAAACACTTTCTCACATCAAATTTGATCTGAGGGATACTCTCAGATCCCCTTTAATATTCAGGGGGAGACCCTCACAACCCCCTACAATATTCTGGAGACTCCCAGACCCCCCTTTAATATTCTGGAGGAGACCCCCAGACCCCCTCTTAAGGGGTTAATTTTACATTAGGCTGGTTACAGAATGTTTTCTCTAATGTTCATCAAAATTCAAACAGCTATATTCGAAACATTCCCATTTTTCCCTATGTTCGCCCAATTTACCCATTTTACCATTGATTTCAATGAGAATCTTTTATCATCCATAACTTGGGCCAAAGCCAAAGAAAATTTGGGCACTGTTAAACAAGCAGTACATGTAGAGGAGCTAATACTCGTTTAAGTCCTATCTCAAATTAAAGTAATATGAGCGATCTGATTCTGGTTTGTTTGCCTCATTTTTTTTTTTTAACTTTTTATCAAAAATTGTAATTAATTCAGTGAAAATTGTTTTTAAACGATAATTACAAGTGTTCCAGAGTCTGGATACAGAATTCCAATACAACTATCCAGGTGAGAAAATTTGGCTTGTTTCTGTCATGTGTCAGTTTCTTTTTCATGCAAATCTTTCCAAAAGAAACGGTTACATCAATTTCTGCGTCCAGAAAGCTACTCTAAAACACTTTCATTTTCGTTTAAAACTGATTTCAAATGGATCTGTTCCAATGTTTTTTTTTTAAAAATTTAACGGTCCAAAAATATGAGGCAAACAAACCGAGCCTGCATGAAAATTTCCATGAGAGATTTGCTGCCTCAAAAGCACATCCCTGAAATCCTCTCTACTGGTATATCTCGTTGGTTCTGTAACACAGTGGACTGGATCAAAGCTTAAAATTTGCTTGTCAGAACAGAAAAGTAATGGGATAAAAATGTTCAAATGTTTATTCAAGATCCCAAAAAATGTTGTTTTGTTGGTGCAGGTTCAAAATTGTTAGGAGCACGTTTTGCAGGAAAGATCCTGAGCCTTCCCTGTTTAAACTACTTACAGAAGTAATACAAATACCAGTCTGCAGCTGTAGCAATCCCAATTTTATCTTAATTTGTTAACTACAATCAGTTTTGTTTGGAAATCTTTGATTGTCAGACTGTAAGAGACAGATGCACACAGACACTCAAAGTAAATCAACAATTAAAAGTGCAATTAAAACAGAGACTCGTGGATGAAACATACTCTCACATTCAAAGTAAAATTACATTGTACTTGTAATTACATGAAACATACTCTCACATTCAAAGTAAAATTACATTGAACTTGCAATTACATGAAACATACTTTCATGTTCAAAAAAAATTACATTCTAATCCCTCTTCTCTTCCTAAGTTTCCTCTTCCTTTCTCTTTTTCTTTATTGCAGAAATTATTCTGCCTTCGATGCGATCCAGTTTTTCTGTTCAGCTTTTTCCAAATGAAATAAACGTAAGAATAAATTTAATAAAAAACACAGATAAAGAGAAAAAAGAGAGAAAATAAATGATAATGGAAAAAAAGAAAACACTTTTGAAATTGCATTATATGCACGATTTTGATTAAAATTTACAAAAGCAAAACTTTGTTGAGAGATTTCAGTCAAGCAAAAGATATTCAATCACTCGCTAAGTAAAGCAGATGGGTTCAAGCTTCAGAAAATTTTATGAAAATGGAAATTCCATGACTTCCCAAAAGTTTTTGACTCAATTAATTGATGAAAATAAAAAAAAAATCACGTTTCACTTGATGTACAGGATAACTACTATTGTATTTTACAAGCGATGAATCTTGTTTTAAGGAAATTAAAATAAAATTTTCAGCAATTCGGCCGTATTGAATTTTAATCAGTCAATGTTAATAATACCTTTCAAAAGTTTTGCTCTTTGAGATTGAACCCTCAAGTTCATCGACCGGACATTTATTTTCTTTTTAAACAGAAAATTTCTATTAATGTTCAGCAAAAACAGCTATCGACATAGTATTCTTAAATAAAACCCATTGTCATTAATCAAATTTGCCAAATTTACTCTCGATTGGAGCATTGAGGTTTGCCTCTCAAATTCTTGATGTTAGGAATAATTGAGAGTACAGTCAACGAATTAAAAAAATGTCTGTCAGCTCCTTAGATTTTGGTTTAGGTTGGCAACTTGCAATACTTAACACAATGAATTGAAGCATTACAGGTTGCCTACCTTCCCAAAATTTAAGGAGTCAACTGAAATTATTTAATTCGCCAACTGTACACTGAATTTATAAAGATGAAATTAGTCAGTTATGATCCCCTAAATTTGAGAAGTCCAGTTAACAAGTAGTGGTTCATGGAATTTGGCAAGATCGTATTCTCTCAATATAAACTTATGTAAAATGATTGATTCTAGTGGTGAAAATTTGCTGCACCTAGAATCAAGTTTTACTTTCCCCTACCTCTTTCCCTCAAACAGTATAAGGAGAAAAAGTAATGTCATCATGAAATAAATGAAAGTTACGGTGATTCCAGGCGAAACTTTACCAGATTTCAATCCAATGGATAGCGCCACTTGTCGCTCATGGGAAAATTCAAGTTTGTGACATTTCAAATTGAAAACAAAGAAAGAACGTCAATAAGAAATAATTTTTCTATGGATTTTTTGAGCCCAAAACGAGCAACATTATTAAAAAAAAAAAAAAAAAAAAAAACTGCACATTATGAAATTAATTTTGTCATAAGCTATGAGAATGCTTTTGTTTTTCATAATTTTGCGCTTTACTTTTGAGTGTTTCAGCTTGAAATTTTTAGAGTATCTTCCTAAAGTATGCTTACAGGTGCTGAAAGTTCCTCTTTGTACTTTTTGCGTACATACATTAATAATAGCCACAAACTGTTGACTTTCTGAACAGCGCAACATGGTGTCCGCGTTTCCAACTAATCGACCCTGGAATCACCAAGTTCCCTTCATTTCTTTGCCTTTTATGACAAAGAGAACAAAAAGAACCTATTTTTTTTAAGAAAGGGTGGAATCGCAAAAATGAATACAGCTGGATTGCTTGAACGGCCATTCCATTTAAAAAGCTACATAAGTATAATCGGGAACAAAGGCGCAAGAGTTCAATTAGAGGGGTTTTAATATTGAAAGGATCTACACAACAAACACTTTAAATATTTTTATGAAATATTCGAAGTCAACTTTTACTATCATCAAGATTTTGTCTTGTAGGTACCAATCAAGCAATCAAGTGTGCAAAAGTGGATTTTTTTCCGGAGAGAAAAAAAAAAAAAAAAAAAAAAAAAAAAAAAAAAAAAAAAAAGATGGCAACATTCAAAGTCGATTAAGATCCTTTTAGAAGGAAACCATTCAATTATTCTGTCCATCGATAAATTTGAGCATTCAGTCAAATGAGGATCTTGCAAACTTTTGCTATAGGGGATTGAAGAGTTGATTCTTTCAAAACAAAACCCGTAAAAATGCCGATGAGTACACTAAAAAATCATGAAATTCACTCTCAGAATCGAGCTTAATGAAGGAAAGACACAGGTATCATGGGAGATTCCTATTCAAGAGACATATCTCTGTGTTTGCGGAGAGAAGCGACAAATTAGATAGGAATCTCTCATGATACCTGCATTGAACCGCTATTACGATCTTGCCGTTATAGCAGTTTCGTGAGTTCATTACTGAATTTTACACTTTCTTACTGGGATTTTCATGCTTTTCGCTGGATTTTACAATAGATTGGACTATCTATTTGCTCACAGCAAAAGTTTGAAAGAGCCCCATTGTTGAAGATAAAAATAAGGAGAGGAAAGCAAAAACGAAGGAGACAATTTTTGCCGATAGTGAAAGAAAGAGAGAGACAGTAAAAAGTAGAAAAAACATGGTTCGGAACTTACTTCATCATCTCGTCTCCTGAGATCAGACTGAACTCCTTCTAATTCTTGTTGAGCTTCGTTCGGAGACATTTTGAGGCCCTCTAATAACATCTTTATACCGAATATAATAAAGAGAAGAATTGAAATATAGTAAGTATAAACTCTTGGTATCACAGTTGCAGCTAAACCAAATACAACTAGAAAAAGATAAAAAAAAAAAAAAATGTGTTAGACATTTTGAAAAAAGAAAAACTGTAGAGATAGAGCATGATAGAAGTATAAGGGAGGAGACATTCCAACGAGCTATAGCAATTGAGAGGCTGATACAGTGTTGCCAGATTGGGGTGAAAAAGCCGTATGTTTTACATTAATTTAAATGGGGACGATACGGCTTTTTACCCTCGATCTGGCAACACTGGGCTGATACATGTTAAAAGTCCTATCTCAAAGTGAGGCAGCATGGGCGATCTGAATCTGGTTTGTTTGCCTAAATTTTTTTTTATTCTTAAATTAAAAGTTGTAATTAATCCAGTGGAAATTGGTTTTAAACGAAAGTGCCAGATTCGAAGGAAGGAGAAGTCCTCTTGCGTTCCTGAACGCATTAAATGTACAAGGGTGGCTTTCTGGACGCAGAAGTTTAATACAACTAGAGCGCGTTTCAGAAGTGTAGGCAGACCTAGACCGATAATCTTTGGAATTTGTCAACATTATTTTTGATATTACTCGACTAAAATGAATAAAAATGAAACTGAGTGTCCACTTTTCAATGAGGAAAACTTTAAACACAAAAGAATAAAGTCAGGGGCAAATTCGGTATTGATTTGAAGGAATAACAGTTGAAATTCGCCAAAGATTATGGTTTTGGTCCGCCTACACTTCTGAAACTAGCTCTATCTAGGTGAGAAAATTAAGTTTGTTTCCATTATGAGTCAGTTTCTTTATCGTGCAAATCTTCATACAGTTATACAAACAGTTACATCGATATTTTTTTTTTTTTTTTACACAAATTTAAAGGTTAAAAAAAGTGAGGCAAACAAACCGAGCCTGTGTGAAAGAAAACTGTCGGTAAGATTTCGATCATGGCTTCCTCCATGCTGCCTCAACATAACGTCCCATAAATCCTCTCTATCGCTATAGCTTACAACATGACTTCCAATTAGATCAGGACTAATTAGTTTTAATCTTAAAAGCAAAGCCAACGAGAAAAATGTGACAGATCAGTGTTGCCAGGTTTAGACGGGGTAGAATAGTCCACGCGTGGACTATTTCCGAGTTGAAAACTGTCCACACTGTGGATCAGAGCTGCCGTTTTGCGTATAATCAATGCTATTTTTCTATTCACCGATGATTCCACTGGTTGAGAAAAGATTAAACAGTTCAGTTCTGTGTATGACTGTAATGCACGAAAATACTGCTCTGATCTGTAATCTATCCTTAATCGGTGGAAACTCCGTTACTTCATTAAAATATCCGCAAGTTTTTTAAAGTCATCGACGACTCAACCGATTGAGAAAAGATTGCAGATGCGAGTATTACAGTTCATTACAGTAATACACTAAACTGAACTGTGTAATCTTTTCTCAATCGGTGAAATAATCGGAGAAAAATAGCATTGATTATACGCACAACGGCAGCCCTGCTGTGGATAGGGATAGAGGATCGGAAGTGGGAGCGTGGACAGCAGTGGCGTAGCGTGCAAGTTGGCAACGCTGAATTATGTCCATTTAAACCCGTGTAAAAGGTCGAATGCGAAGGCGTTCACCGAACACCCAATAATTCGATCTTTTTCATGGGTTTCAATGGACGAATTGCAACGTTGCCAAACTGCACGCTACGCCACTGGTGGACAGTTGTGGCTGCATTCGCATTAAAATAGTCCACGTGTGGTCGAGTCTGTCCGCACCATTGGCAACACTCTGACAGATAAACGTCAATTCGAGATTTCTTTAACTCGAGTAAAAAAAAAAGCTACACAGAGACTTCCGAAAGAATTTCAGAGGGAATGGGTGATAAATACAGTGGAGTTGCCAGAACTTCAGCACAGTGGCGGCTCGTGCGATTTGGCAACAGTGTTTTTATCCCATTTAAATACATGAAAAACAATCGAAACTCGAGGAGGCTACCAGCCTCCGCTTGAATCGATTTTTTACCTAAGTTTAAGTGGGAAAAATGCATGGTTGCCAAATCTCACAGGCCGCTACTGCTTCAGCAACGTTGCGTTGCAGCCATTTAAATCCACACAAAAGGTCAAATACGAAGGTGTTCATGATTCACGGGCGGTTGTCCATAAATCCTCCGTTGACGCGACGGTTCGACGCAACCCGCACTGCACGTGACCTGAACCTTCATTGGTTTTGAGAAAACCGCTGATTAAAGAGAAAACGTGAAAATCGAGTGAAATTCGAGTTGCGTCGGCGCAGGACTCGTGCAACTGTTCGAGCCAAATAGTTCGATATTTTTCATGGATTTAAACGGACGAATTAAGTCGGTGGCGTGGAATTTGGCAACGGTCCATTTAAACCCATGCAAAAGGTCGAATGCGAAGGTGTTCACCGAACACCCAATAGTTCGATTCTTTTTTAAATGGACACGGTACCACATTGTCAAGTTCCACGCAATGCCACTGAGTTTTCAGATTTAAAGCTAAGCCGATTGGATTGAGATGGGCACGGAGTCAAGGAACTAGTTAACACCCCCCCCCCCCCCCCGAAAAAACGAGCCTCAAACACCAGAACTTTGGCCTGGCCCAATTCTCCAAGCTAACTTTCACTATCAAGTCGCAGGAAAATCAATTGGGCTCACGTGAGCATTGAATCACTCCAATTTATCAAGGGTTAGTGAATGTTCAAGGTAAAAGATACGAATTGACTTCACTTCATCTCATCCCCCCAAAGGCCCCAGTCGACTCCTCGTACGTGGATCCGATGAAATCTTTTCTTTTCGTTTGGCTCTTTTTCACGGTTGCCGGGTCGTGCGTGAGCTTTTTTGAACGTCATTACATTTCATGAAATTGCAGTTAGTGGGGGAAAAAATGAAGACATTTTCCCGGACAATCTGGCAACTATGCATTTTACACTCATCGCAACTAGCGAAACCCCCTCTTCCCCCTCTCTCTATTTACTCTTGGTTATTTTTTACCAGGAGCCAAGGGGCAAAGTTGCTGAATCCTTCATAGTCTTCATTTCGCCTCTTGGACATTATAAAAATTTGCTATTATGTATTTAATGTTTTCTTCATTTTTCTCGTTTTTTTTTTTACTTTCGTTAGAGTCAAATAAAATTGCTCTCTCTCTCTCTCTCTCTCTCTCACTCTCTCCCTCCCTCGATCTCTCTCTCTCTCTCTCTCTCTCTCTCTCTCTCTCTCTCTCTCTCTCTCTCTCTCTCTCTCTCTCTCTCTCTCCCTCTCTCTCTCTCTCCTCTTTTCACTTTTCACGACGCGGAGCAATCCGAAAATACTAACTAACTTGGTAATAACTTGGTACTATCGGCGATGGAAGTGAAGGCCAGCGAAGTGTCGCATGGACAACTTTCAATGTTATGGCATCGAAAGCGCCTCATTAGCCAACAACCTCACTGTGACGCAACTTTAAACATTGGCAGACGAATTTGTGTCAGAGGATCGGCGGCATAAAGCGTGATTTCGCTTTTTTTTTTTTTTTTTTTTTTATTTTAAACCATCTGGTGGATCATAATAGCTCGACCCACGGACCCACCTATAGGTTATACCTCGTACATTATTTTGATCCGATACGATGGTTTCAGGGGCTCATTTTCAAAGGTAGACACAGTAACCGCTATTAGACTCCGATATCCATCCCGAAAATTCGCGCTGTTCGACCAATGGAAACCGTGTCTTACTTATAGGCGAATGCGCCTTCATTTTCCTAGGTAGACTAAAACGGTGCAGCCGCGCACGAGTAGTTAACTTTACTTTTCAATAGCGCTCTATCCGACTCACAATCAAATACGCTTCTCGAAAATTCGCGCTGTTCGACAGATGGAAGATGGAAACCGTGCCCTATTTTTTTACGGATGCGCCTTCATTTTCTAAGGTAAACTAAAACGGTACAGTCTCGTGCGGATAGTTGACTACTTTTCAACTCACAGCTACCGCTCCGACTCTGTGCACGCTGTTCGACCGATGGAAACCGCGTCCTACTATTGAATGTTTTAGTAAAGCGATATATCGTATCGATTGCCATCCAAGGGCCTCTGGTTCCAAACAAACTCTGGTTCAATGTAATTTCCCCTTAAGCGAACTTTTGAACGGAAATTTAGGGTACGAAATCAAACAATTAATGCGACCTTTTTGCGATTATGAATTCTACATCCTCGAAAATGCTTAATTATGCGAGGTTCCTTGACTAAAACTGCCGAAATCAATAAGATATTACAGATTGAATGTTACATTTGTAGGTTAGAATCGCCCGAGAACCCGCCAATTCTACAACAACAACAACAACAATAACATTTGGGTGATTCCAACCTCAAAACGCATCGTTCAATCTGTAATATCTTGTTAATTTTTGCAGTTTTACAGGTGGAACCAGGCAAAATAATTAAGCATTTTCGAGGACGTAGAATTCATAATCGCAAAAAAGGTCGCATTAATTGTTTGATTTATTAGCCTAAATTTCCGTTCAAAAATCCGCTTATGGGGAAAATGCATAGAACCAGAGTTTGTTTATAACCAGAGGCCCTCGGACGGCAATCGATACAATATACCGCTCTACTAAAACAGTCCATTAAGCGGATGCGCCTTAATTTTCCAAGGTATACTAAAACGGTGCAGTCACTTACGAACAGTTAACTCTCATTTTCAACTCATAGCTTCCGCTATCCGACTCAGATACACCTCCGAAAAATTTCTGCAGTTTTACCGATGGACACCGCGCCTCAGTGTCACGAGATCAGAACAATACAAACAAAATAAAATAGAAACAAAAAACTTGAGGAAAGCTGCCAAGCATCAATAATAACTATATAGTATCAATAATGACACAAAATCCAGTCTGAAAAAAAAGTGAAAATGCAGAGGGCAAGGGCACCAACTAACACAGTTCATCGAAATGCTGATTAAAACGGCACTTTTGACCGTCGAGTTATTACTGAGAGGGAGAAAAGCCTTCCTTCCACTCCCAGGGTGGAGATGGATCCATCGCCGCCGCACAGCGGAGCGTGTTAATGAAAGGGGTTGGACACGGATTGCATGACTAAAAATGTAAATTTGAATGTTTTACAGTCAAAAAACAAACTATGAGGGGTGATTCTTGTGGAAAATTTTACAGTAAAAAAAAAAAAAAAAAAATAAAAAAAAAAATAAAAAAAAAAATAAAAAAAAAAAAATAAAAAAAATTGAAACCACTTTCAAACTTCTCCATTGCGTATCAAAAAAGATATACGCATTTCAAGTCGCCACGCCATGTTCGGCCTCCGCCATTGACTCGCTCCACCGTGCGCCAGTTCAAAGTTGGTTTCCCGGTCCAAGTTTTGGAACCAGTCCGCTTCTGATGTAAATTGAGGAGTTCTCTGGAAAAACCACTTATTTTCCGGAGGGTATGCTCGTCCTCAAAAATTCACTATACCTATTCAAAGGGTTATTGTGTGTGTTTCTGATGAGTTACGCGGGTTATTCTTTTCGCCTGATGAGTGGTCTAAGCTTCAATCGTCAGTTCAGATATAACAATCCGTTTAACTCATCAGAAAAACACACAATAACCCTTTCAATGGGTCTGTTGCAAACTTTTGCTACAGCGCTGTAGAATGTTCAATCTCATGAAAAATCGCGTGAAAAGTCCATTGGTGGCATCAGAAAGTCATAAAATGCAGTATGAATTTCACGAGAGACGTTTAATGACATCCAAGATGGCGGTAAAATATCGAGCAACCTGTATGCATGCACTACAAACATCCAAGGATAGCCAACCTCACAATATCGATCACACCCAATCACAACGTAAATAAACACACAACCTCTGAAGCTGTGAGGTTGTCAACGTTGGCAATCCTTGGATGTTAGAGGTGCATGCATAATACAGATTGCTCGATATTTTACCGCCATCTTGGATTTCGTTAAACGTCTCTTGTGAGTTTCTTATCGCATTTCATGACTTTCTGATGCCACCAATGGACTTTTCAGGCGGTTTTACATACGATAATACACTCTTTATCGTTGTAGCAAGAGTTTGCAACAGACCCATTATGAATTTTTGAGAACGAGCATACCCTCTGTTTTAAAAGTGGTTTTTCCAGAGAACTACTCAATTGATGGTTAACTTCAACTAGGTAAAGCAATAGAGAGGATCTGTGAGGCGTAATATTGAAACTTTCCTGAGGCAGCCATGGTCGAGATCTCTTACGGGCGTTTTTCACACAGGCTTATTTTGTTTGCCTCACTTTTTTTAATCTTTAAATTTTTTTGAAAAAATTGTGACACATACATTTGAAATTGGTTTTAAACGAACGTGAAAATGGTTTAGAGTGGCTGCCTGGACACAGAAATCGATATAATTGTTTCTTTGGGAAGGATTTGAACGACGCAGAAAGTGACACATAACAGAAATATGCAACTTTCTCACCTGGATAGTTTTATTAGAATTCTGTGTCCAGACAGCCACTCTAACACACTAGCACTATCGTTTAAAACCACTTTCCACTGGACTTGGTACAATTTTCAATTTAACCCTCTAACGACCGGATTAGTTTGAAAGAACGCAACTCTTCCATTCATATGCATAGGGAAGGTAGTTAACTGTTCGTACTCGTTGGAGCTGGAATTGCCTATACGACAAATTGAAGGCGCTCTACCTTTAAAAGTGTGTGTATTTCCATCGATAATTGCGTTTATTCGGAACAGAGACAAATAGAGACCGTGCACTCCTTATTCTTCCCGTGGTTGCGCGCGGTGACCGCGGTGTCCACTTTTCGTGAACCACTATTGTCGGGACTCATCGGCCTCAACGATCAACCTTCGCCTAATGTTGGATGGTGAGCTCGACAAAAGGCTGTGATTGGTCTGCGGTCCCGGAAACGGAAACAGCTTTTGCTTGGCGTATGCAAACCACGCGCTCATCAGTCAACAATAGGCGAATGTTGGCTGTTTTTTCGATGAGTTCCGACCGAAATTGAGCCAGAAAAGTGGACACCCGTCGAAAGCTTTGTGCTGGGTCTCTATTTGTCTCTGATCTGGAATGAAAGACTGAAGCAGTGTAAAATAGACTAGAGGAGAAAACCGAGTAAACTCGGGCTTGGTCCATAAGGGGTTAAGGTTAAAAAAAAAAAGAGGCAAACAAACCACATTCTAATCGCCCATGCTCTCACACTTTAAGATAGGTATTTTAAAATATATCAGCCTCTCTATCGCTTCATCTCGTTGGTTAAATTAAATTAAATTAATAGGGGACGAGGGTGATTGAAAAGAGGACTCACCAGAGAGGACGGTCATAAGAGCGAGAGCAGATATGGCGCCGACGAAGACGGTGATTCGTGGATGTCTCATGGCCATGATGGCGGCGATGAAGAAGGTCTTGTCACCGATCTCAGAGACAAGGATCACCGAGAGGGAGGCGATGAAGGCATGAATGAAACCCAAATTGGGCACCACGGGATTCTTCTCCGTTGTCCCTCCACCTCCACCTCCAGCACCGGCAACCGCTCCGAGCCCTGCAACATGACTCTGAAACAAAACAATACGAAACTTTCAGATCCAAGAATCTACAAATGAGACCATAAATACTAGACTTCAAGCGAAAGGCCTGCAAAAAATGAAAAATAATCTTTATTCGTTTACTAGGGGGCTTCGCCCTTCGCCGCCCATTTTCCGGAGGCGCTTCGCGCCTAAAATGCGGCGCTGCGTCCGGCCTTTATTGTTACAAATCAACATGCAAAATGAAATAGTGGTTTAACCCTCTATAAATGACCGGGTTAGTTCAAAAGAACACCACTCTTCCATTTATACGTATAGGGAAGGTAGTTAACTATTCGTGCTCGGGGAAGTTGGAATTGCCTATACGGCAAATTGAAGGCGCCCGACAAAAGCTTATCTTGTAAGTGTTTTCATTGATGTAGTATCCGTTTATCAGGAATGAAGACTGAAACAATGTGAAATAGGGTAGAGGTGATAAACGAGTATACTTGGGCGTGGGCCATAAAGGGTTAAAATTGAGAAAATAATAGGGAAAATAGGCCAAATATGTAGCGGGATGACCGATGGGGGGGGGGGGGGTAGATTCAAGGGTTCACCGCGCCGATCGGGCTGCGGCGGAGTGGAGGAGTGAGGAGGATCTCCCGTATCTTTCTATTCATTTACCCCCCGTCGCCACGTCGGCAATTAGTCACAGCACTTCTTGGCGCACAGAAAAAAAATAGCGAGCTGATCTGACGAAAATGCCCTGTTTGAAATGCTAGCTACTAGCTAGTTCACAAGATGACTGCTATGTGGTGCTTCCGCGCTAGGTTAGCGTACGGTAAGCGATGACCGCGGTCTTTTTGAATTATCAAACGAGTAATTTCCCTCTTTTCTTTCCCTCTTTCTGTCTTCTTCTCTTGTCTTCTCTTTTGAAATTTATTTCATTTTAGGGGAATTGTTACGCCCTTCGGGCGAATACGCGCGCTCCGCGCTGCGTTCACCTCCCGCTCGCTTCGCTCGCTCCCGGTCTTTTTTATAATCTAACTTGAGGTTGTCTGCACTCGGAAAAGGGGTTTCTTGGGGGGGGGGGGATTACAGTTTTTTCCGTTTTGTTGGTGATCATAAATCGGAGTTCGTCAATGGTTCGTCGATATCACGTTAATTTAGGTTCAAAATTGAACGTCCCCTTTTTTGTACGACACTGGAGATAATAATCGATGTGCAGGATAAATTGTTATGGATCGATACTAATATAACATTTTTGTTAATTGGGGAATGGCAAAAAGAATGTGCATGAGTGAATTTCGAACCCGCAATGTATACTTAGTTGATCCAGCACTGATCCACTAGGCCACCGGTCGTTGATGGAAATCAAGAGTAAACTTTCAATATAAAAAGAAATCAAATGCGTCGAACCCGCCGTTTGTCTCGCACCAACGCTCCGTAGTGGCCATTGCTTGAACTAGCTAGCATTTTAATTAGGACCTTTTCGTAATGGTGTAAACACCGAAAAAAAATCTGAAGATTTGAAAATTTTGGAGAGAATTGGAAGGATCTCGAGGTTTGGAAGAACCAACCCATAGATTTTTATACTATAGTAAGATATATGAATAGAATTTATCAATACCATCTTACCAAGTAAGCATCCAAAACCATAGAATAAGTATTACGTTTACGAAGTAATATGTATTCAATGCCAAAACGACATAATGTGACCGCGACATTCACCGTCTATGATTTAAAAAATGCTGTCAGTTTTCATTAAATTGGCCTAGATTTTACGTGAAAATCCAATGGGGCAGTTGCAAGGGTCTGAAATGTTGTGTTTTTTAATAGGAAAATGAAAGTACTCGATGGGCATGGGCGTCATTTAGGGGGGGCTGGGGGGGCAATTGCCCCCCAAGGATTTGAAGTCAGGCTCAAAAACTGGCACGAATTACATTGATGAGCAAAGAAAAAAATTCATCCGATTTTTACCCCCAAAAGACGGCTCTTTGGCTCTAAAATAAAATTATATTGATGAGCAAAAAAAAAAAAAAGGTCATAAGATATTTTGCCCCCCCCCCCCCAAGCCGAACTTGAAATGACGCCCTTGTCGATGGGCTGAGAACGAAGATGCCTTTGGTTTCTTATTAAGTCCCATTGCTCCGGAGATGAGATTTTGGCCCAAAATACATTATTTTAAATGGGGATTCCGCGTAGTGACGTCACTACGCCCACGATTTTTTACAACTTTACACATGTGTGTCTCCAAAACTGGGACACTTATGAAAAAACCAAAGGCACCATTGATCTTAGCTCATCAAAAGCAACAATTTTCTTCATAATAAACACCAAATTTCAGACCCTTGCAACTGCCCCATTAGCGAAGACCGCTAGCGCAGGAAGACCTTCCTCACGAAAAATTCGAAATTATGGAAACCGTATGAGTTGGGAGTAAAAACTAAGGCCGAATTTGAAATCAGCGGGTCAAAATGTGTGGAACCAGTCGCGAGACTGAGATGCAAAAAGGTATTTTATGATGAAAAAACGTGGTTTTACGTTCATGACGACCGGACACACTGTGTCGTTAAAAGGTGTAAAAATCCATTTCATATACCAAACCAGAATCCAAGGGTTTGAGGTATGTACTTTAACAAGGGTTCTACAGAGAAAAATAGATTTTTTTTTAGGTTTGGGCAATTCACAGGTGACATTTATCTTAACACCGCATGGAAAAAGCTTCTCTTGATGTCCTGAGCACATTTTTTTTTTTTTTTTTTTTTTTTAAACAATGCTCAGGAGGTCAAGGCCTCAAGAGAATCACTTGCCAAATGGACATAAGGCCAATTTTACCTACAAATGGACCGAAACCGGAAAAAAATCCATTTCCTTCCATGAGGAGCTCGTACAAAAGTTAGCAACTTTTACACAACCTTAAACCTCCTAAATTTATAAATCTGACAACATTAAAATGCTAGTAAGCAGTGGCGTCGCGTGCAATTTGGCAACAATGTATTCTTTATATTTAAACTCATGTAAAATATCGAATTCAGGGGGTGCACAATGCACAAGGAAAATTCGATATATTTAATGAGTTTAAATGAAGCAGTTGCATTGTTGCCAGATGGCACGCGACGCCACTGCTAGTAAGTATGGAGCGTCACGGAAGACACGCCGGATATTTTAAGCCACCATAAAGCTCGCAAAAATTAGTCAAACTTTGAACACTTTTTTTTGGATCCTTAGACAGCTCAAGAAAAAAATCCTTATAATAGCCATTGTTTCAATTTAGATTGTTGAGGAATTTTATCAGGTTGCATATTTAGTATACAGTAGGGTACTCACTTTAGTTTATCGGTCCTGATTTTTTATCAGGATCATTTTTTAAAAAATCAGGAGTAATCAGGACCGACAAACTAAAGTGAGTACCCTACTGTACACCTGATGATAGCCTTACGAGGCTCAAGAGAGAAGCCGAGCAGGGGGGCGGTGTTTATGAACGATCGTATTGTGATCGTATCAACTATCGCGTGCGTGATATAGACTGTTTTAGTTGTATTGTATCGATTTCCGTCCGAGGGCCTCTGGTTCCAAACAAACTCTGATTCAATGTAATTTCCCCATAAGCGAACTTTTGAACGGAAATTAAGGGTATTAAATTAAACAATTAATGCGACCTTTTTGCGATTATGAATTCTACGTCCTCGAAAATGCTTAATTAAGCCTGGTTCCTTGACTAAAACTGCCGAAATCAATAAGATATTACAGATTAAATGTTTCATTTGTAGGTTAGAGTCGCCCGAAATCCCGCCAATTCCACAACAACAATAACATTTGGGTGATTCCAACCTCCAAACGCATCGTTTAATCTGTAATATCTTGTTGATTTCGGCAGTTTTAGTCAAGGAACCAGGCATAATTAAGCATTTTCGAGGACGTAGAATTCATAATCGCAAAAAGGTCGCATTAATTGTTTGATTTAATACCCTAAATTTCCGTTCAAAAGTTCGCTTATGGGGAAATTACATTGAACCAGAGTTTGTTTGGAACCAGAGGCCCTCAGACGGCAATCGATACGATATATCGCTCTACTAAAACAGTATATTCTTATATGGGTGGCGTTTTTATTTCGAGTAGGCATTCCCATAGAAACCCTTTAATCTATACCTACGATGCGCGCTCGATAGCTGATGAGTCATCTGTGATTTTTCGCATGGATATAAAAGGGTTTCTATCGGAATGACAATAACTCGAAAAATAAACAACCAGTAAGAGTAACACAACACGCTTTCGGTAAAGACTCAATACGATTACTCACTAACCCCGCTTTTGTTGATTTTCTTTTCAGGAAAGCCTCATAGATCGATGAAGTCAGAATAGATCTATGACTACAAGCACTGATACGTCAATCAGCTAAGGCTAAACTCAACGCGACTTCTTTTTTCTATGCGTTGGTCGAAGCATTAGGTCGAGGGGCAATCAAATATAAACCGGAATGTCTTCATTGTAAGCAAAAAAACTGATCGTATGAAACTTGCACAAGCTCTCATTTGAAAGCTTATAAGCTGACAAAGACGTTAATATCCACACATAACTTAATCCACGCCCGTTTTTCTCTGTGCTACTATTTTGAATCAGAACGTCTCTACCAATCGCTATTGGAAGAATTTAACACATATAAAATAACCTTTAGGCTTTGGTACATCCCCCCTCCGGGGGATTACTAATGCTTAAAGGGGCAAATAGACTTACGAGCAGTGCTGTCCATCATGAGGTCTTCCTGACGCGCTTAAATGACACAAGGCTCTAAAATCTAAAAACTTTCCCTCTGCTCTTTAGTCTTCCGGGACATCGCCCATGTTATTTTAAATGGGGATATAGACTTACGAGCAGACCTGTTCATCACGAGGGCTTCCTGACGCAGTACTTGACAAATATGGCACTCAAAACTTGCTCTTTCGGGGTATAGCTCGTGTTATTTAGCGTAGGAAAATGAACGTACGAGCAGACCTGTTCATCACGAGAGCTTCCTAACACAAACAAGTCAAAGAGCTCTCAAAACTTCCCTTCTGCTCTTCCGGGGCATCGAGAATGTTACTTGAACAGGGAAACAGACTTATAAGGAGCAGACATGTTCATCACAACTGCTTCCTTACGCCTGCTAGACAAAAGGCTCCAAAAACTTCCACTCTGCTCTTCCGGGGCACCGCCAATGTTATTTTAAATGGGAAAACAGACTTACGATCAGACTTGTTGTTTTGGTGGGCTTTAAACCGTTGACTACGCGCAGGGCTCATCAAAACGTCCCCTCTGCTCTTCCGGGGCACCGCCAATGTTATTTTGAATGGGAAAACAGACTTACGAGCAGACCTGTCGTTTTGGTGGGCTTTTAATCAATGACTAGGCGCAGGGCTCATCAAAACGTCCCCTCTGCTCTTCCGAGGCACCGCAAATGTTATTTTAAATGGGAAAACAGACTTACGAGCATACCTGTCATTTTGGTGGCCTTTTAATCGTTGATTAGGCGCAGGGCTCATCAAAACGTCCCCTCTGCTCTTCCGGGGCACCGCCAATGTTATTTTAAATGGGAAAACAGACTTACGAGCAGACCTGTCGTTTTGGTGGGCTTTCAACCGTTGACAAGGCGCAGGGCTCATCAAAACGTCCCCTCTGCTCTTCCGGGGCACCGCCAATGTTATTTTAAATGGGAAAACAGACTTACGAGCAGACCTGTCGTTTTGGTGGGCTTTTAACCGTTGACAAGGCGCAGGGCACACCAAAACGTCCCCTCTGCTCTTCCTGGGCACCGACAACGTTATTTGAAATGGAAAAACAGACTTTCGAGCAGACCTGTCGTTTAGGTGGGCTTTTAATCAAAGACTAGGCGCAGGGCTCATCAAAACGTCCCCTTTCCTCTTCCGGGGTACCGCCAATGGTATGTTCAACGGGAAAACAGACTTACGAGCAGACCTGTTGTTTTGGTGGCCTTTTAATCGTTGATTAGGCGCAGGGCTCATCAAAACGTCCCCTCTGCTCTTCCGGAGCACCGCCAATGTTATTTTAAATGGGAAAACAGACTTACGAGAAGACCTGTCGTTTTGGTGGGCTTTTAACCGTTGACAAGGCGCAGAGCTCATCAAAACGTCCCCTCTGCTCTTCCGGGGCACCGCCAATGTTATTTTAAATGGGAAAACAGACTTACGAGGAGACCTGTCGTTTTGGTGGGCTTTTAACCGTTGACAAGGCGCAGGGCTCACCAAAACGTCTCCTCTGCTCTTCCGGGGCACCGTCAATGTTATTTTAAATGGGAAAACAGACTTACGAGCAGACCTGTCGTTTTGGTGGGCTTTTAACCGTTAACAAGGCGCAGGGCTCATCAAAACGTCCCCTCTGCTCTTCCGGGGCACCGCCAATGTTATTTTGAATGGGAAAACAGACTTACGAGCAGACCTGTCGTTTTGGTGGGCTTTTAATCAATGACTAGGCGCAGGGCTCATCAAAACGTCCCCTTTCCTCTTCCGGGGCACCGCCAATGTTATTTTAAATGGGAAAACAGACTTACGAGGAGACCTGTCGTTTTGGTGGGCTTTTAACCGTTGACAAGGCGCAGGGCTCACCAAAACGTCTCCTCTGCTCTTCCGGGGCACCGTCAATGTTATTTTAAATGGGAAAACAGACTTACGAGCAGACCTGTCGTTTTGGTCGGCTTTTAACCGTTAACAAGGCGCAGGGCTCATCAAAACGTCCCCTCTGCTCTTCCGGGGCACCGCCAATGTTATTTTAAATGGGAAAACAGACTTACGAGGAGACCTGTCGTTTTGGTGGGCTTTTAACCGTTGACAAGGCGCAGGGCTCACCAAAACGTCTCCTCTACTCTTCCGGGGCACCGCCAATGTTATTTTAAATGGGAAAACAGACTTACGAACAGACTTGTGGTTTTGGTGGGCTTTTAACCGTTGACTAGGCGCAGGGCTCATCAAAACGTCCCCTCTGCTCTTCCGGGGCACCGCCAATGTTATTTTAAATGGGAAAACAGACTTACGAGCAGACTTGTTGTTTTGGTGGGCTTTAAACCGTTGACTACGCGCAGGGCTCATCAAAACGTCCCCTCTGCTCTTCCGGGGCACCGCCAATGTTATTTTGAATGGGAAAACAGACTTACGAGCAGACCTGTCGTTTTGGTGGGCTTTTAATCAATGACTAGGCGCAGGGCTCATCAAAACGTCCCCTCTGCTCTTCTGAGGCTCCGCCAATGTTATTTCAAATGGAAAAACAGACTTTCGAGCGGACCTGACATTTTGGTGGGCTTTTAATCGTTGACTAGGCGCAGGGCTCATCAAAATGTCCCCTCTGCTCTTCCGGGGCACCGCCAATGTTATTTTAAATGGGAAAACAGACTTACGAGCAGACCTGTCGTTTGTGTGGGCTTTTAACCGTTGACAAGGCGCAGGGCTCATCAAAACGTCCCCTGTGCTCTTCCGGGGCACTGCCAATGTTATTTTAAATGGGAAAACAGACTTACGAGCAGACTTGTTGTTTTGGTGGGCTTTTAACCGTTGACAAGGCGCAGGGCACACCAAAACGTCCCCTCTGCTCTTCCTGGGCACCGACAACGTTATTTGAAATGGAAAAACAGACTTTCGAGCAGACCTGTCGTTTAGGATGGCTTTTAATCGATGACTAGGCGCAGGGCTCATCAAAACGTCCCCTTTCCTCTTCCGGGGTACCGCCAATGGTATGTTCAACGGGAAAACAGACTTACGAGCAGACCTGTTGTTTTGGTGGCCTTTTAATCGTTGATTAGGCGCAGGGCGCATCAAAACGTCCCCTCTGCTCTTCCGGAGCACCGCCAATGTTATTTTAAATGGGAAAACAGACTTACGAGCAGACCTGTCGTTTTGGTGGGGTTTTAACCGTTGACAAGGCGCAGAGCTCATCAAAACGTCCCGCTCTGCTCTTCCGGGGCACCGCCAATGTTATTTTAAATGGGAAAACAGACTTACGAGGAGACCTGTCGTTTTGGTGGGCTTTTAACCGTTGACAAGGCGCAGGGCTCACCAAAACGTCTCCTCTGCTCTTCCGGGGCACCGTCAATGTTATTTTAAATGGGAAAACAGACTTACGAGCAGACCTGTCGTTTTGGTGGGCTTTTAACCGTTAACAAGGCGCAGGGCTCATCAAAACGTCCCTCTGCTCTTCCCGGGGGACCGCCAATGTTATTTTTAAAAGGGAAAACAGACTTACGAGGAGACCTGTCGTTTTGGTGGGCTTTTAACCGTTGACAAGGCGCAGGGCTCACCAAAACGTCTCCTCTACTCTTCCGGGGCACCGCCAATGTTATTTTAAATGGGAAAACAGACTTACGAACAGACTTGTGGTTTTGGTGGGCTTTTAACCGTTGACTAGGCGCAGGGCTCATCAAAACGTCCCCTCTGCTCTTCCGGGGCACCGCCAATGTTATTTTAAATGGGAAAACAGACTTACGAGCAGACTTGTTGTTTTGGTGGGCTTTAAAACCCTTGACTACGCGCAGGGCTCATCAAAACGTCCCCTCTGCTCTTCCGGGGCACCGCCAATGTTATTTTGAATGGGAAAACAGACTTACGAGCAGACCTGTCGTTTTGGTGGGCTTTTAATCCATGACTAGGCGCAGGGCTCATCAAAACGTCCCCTCTGCTCTTCTGAGGCTCCGCCAATGTTATTTCAAATGGAAAAACAGACTTTCGAGCGGACCTGACATTTTGGTGGGCTTTTAATCGTTGACTAGGCGCAGGGCTCATCAAAATGTCCCCTCTGCTCTTCCGGGGCACCGCCAATGTTATTTTAAATGGGAAAACAGACTTACGAGCAGACCTGTCGTTTGTGTGGGCTTTTTAAAAAATGACAAGGCGCAGGGCTCATCAAAACGTCCCCTGTGCTCTTCCGGGGCACTGCCAATGTTATTTTAAATGGGAAAACAGACTTACGAGCAGACTTGTTGTTTTGGTGGGCTTTTAACCGTTGACTAGGCGCAGGGCTCATCAAAACGTCCCTTCTGCTCTTCCGGGGCACAACCAACGTTATTTTAAATGGGAAAACAGACTTACGAGCAGACTTGTTGTTTTGGAGGGCTTTTAACCGTTGACTAGGCGCAGGGCTCATCAAAACGTCCCCTCTGCTCTTCCGGGGCACCGCTAATGTTATTTGAAATGGGATTACAGACTTACGAGCAGACCTGTCGTTTTGGTGGCCTTTAAATCGTTGATTAGGCGCAGGGCTCATCAAAACGTCCCCTCTGCTCTTCCGGGGCACTGCCAATGTTATTTTAAATGGGAAAACAGACTTACGAGCAGACCTGTCATTTTGGTGGGCTTTTAATCGTTGACTAGGCGCAGGGCTCATCAAACCGTCCCCTCTGCTCTTCCGGGGCACTGCCAATGTTATTTTAAATGGGAAAACAGACTTACGAGCAGACTTGTTGTTGTGGTGGGCTTTTTACCGTTGACAAGGCGTAGGGCTCATCAAAACGTCCCCTCTGCTCTTCCGGGGCATCGTCAATGTTATTTGAAATGGAAAAACAGACTTACGAGCAGACCTGTCGTTTTGGTGGGCTTTTAATCAATGACTAGGCGCAGGGCTCATCAAAACGTCCCCTCTGATCTTCCGGGGCACCGCCAATGTTATTTTCAACGGGAAAACAGACTTACGAGCAGACCTGTTGTTTTGGTGGGCTTTTAACCGTTGACAAGGCGCAGGGCTCATCGAAACGTCCCCTCTGCTCTTCCGGGGCACCGCCAATGTTATTTTAAATGGGAAAACAGACTTACGAGCAGACCTGTCGTTTTGGTGGGCTTTTAATCAATGACTAGGCGCAGGGCTCATCAAAACGTCCCCTCTGATCTTCCGGGGCACCGCCAATGTTATTTTCAACGGGAAAACAGACTTACGAGCAGACCTGTTGTTTTGGTGGGCTTTTAACCGTTGACAAGGCGCAGGGCTCATCGAAACGTCCCCTCTGCTCTTCCGGGGCACCGCCAATGTTATTTTAAATGGGAAAACAGACTTACGAGCAGACCTGTCGTTTTGGTGGGCTTTTAATCAATGACTAGGCGCAGGGCTCATCAAAACGTCCCCTCTGCTCTTCCGGGGCACCGTCATGTGCCAAAATGACAAAAGAACAAAGGCCGCAACTATACGCCTCTTTTGGGGTCCCGTCCAGGATGAATTACAGGGACCCTATTGCTTACTTTACTGATACTCTGCGTGTATAGTTGCACGACTTTTGACGTTCACAACTCAAAACTGCTAACGCATGCAAGTATAGTCAAATACTTACAAACTACGCTGTTAATCTTTAATTTAGTGCCTACTCCTTACTCTAGAAATTCGATATTGCGGCATTTCGTTTATTGTTACTACCGAAAAGAACGCGAGAGACTAGGCATTTCGACAAGTAAAGAATAGTCAAAATTAACGAACGTTACTCTCGAGTTTTACAACAATGAATCGATCAATGAAAATCAACTGTGAACAGTTACTTTCAAGTTATACTCTGCTCAAGATAAGAAGAAACTTGGCGAGTCAGGTAGAAACGCACCACTTTGCAACGCGGCACCCATTGCAACCCCAAATCGTTGAGTTTTAGAGCCGTGTCACTCACTGGGGCTTTGTCCGACTTTGGACCATGATTTTGGAAGGAGCAATACCGAGAATCGGCTGACTATGAATGTTATCTGTGCAAAAGTCAAATTAGAAACGGTTACAGATACGATAAAATGGATGAAATTTATGCATTATGCCAATGGGACCATACTTCGGTATAAGTAGTCGAAATTGGCTCCTCATTACCACCAGACACTCATTTTTTTTTTAAATCCATTTATGAGTGTACCTTAATTAAATTCTTCAAAAAAATAAGTGTCCGAGGGTAATGAGAAGTCAATTTCAACTAGCTTTGACAAATCATGGCCCTATGGGCATGCTGCATAAATTTCATCCATTTCGTCGTATCTATAACCGTTTCTAATTTGACTTTTGCACAGATAACATTAATAGTCAGTCGATTCTCTAGCTCAGAAACTGAGAAACCCCCTTCTCCCCCTCCGACGAAATGCGCGAAAGGCCTTTGCTTTAGGGAGTACGAGAAGACGAAAGCATGAGATCATCGTTTCTTGTAACCTTGGAAGTGATTTAATCGACTCTCCGAGAGCGGTAGTATAATCTTTAATCACCCATCTCTTTTTCTCTCTCTCTCTCTTTTCTAGTCTATAGCTTTCTCCCGAAAAATGTTTCACTTCCACGTGTTCTTACTAAATAGTATTGCTTTAACATGGGTTTGCTAGAAAAGAGTGTCGATGCCTAGCTTAGCAAAAAAGGGTTGATATAAAATATAAAATATCTGCTGATATTTTTAAACTGTGTTTGACAAAGAGTGGTGCATGTAAGTTCACGAGGAGAGTGATAAAAACGTCATTATCATAGAATTTTAACACTATCTCGAGTGCGTGAGATTAGTAATGTAAAACTGAGACTCCGAGAAGCATGAACGTTTTTTTTTCAATGTTTTTTTATTTTTTTAATGACACAATCCTCTTGATGCTTGAGACGTTTGCAATATGAGTCTAGATTTTCAACAATTTCAGAAAATTTTGCCAACGATTCGGAGGGCATTACATATTTATTAAACAGAAGCAACAACAACAGAAGCAGAGTAATTTAAAGATTAGAAGGGTAGATAAAATGGGGCATCAGGGGCAAATTCACAGCTCTTGAAGCCCTTGTAATGTTTCTAAGTTTCGGCTCCCTAAAGAATTTGGTGTAAGCGTAGGGGCGGGGGGGGGGGGGAGGACGGAAGGTTTTATTTTTTTTATTTTTTTTATTATTATTATTATTATTATTATTTTTTTTTTTTTCAAAAATTGAGAAGGTCCAACCCTCAAAATTTGCCATGTGGGTGGCATAACATCCTTATAAAGATATTTAATTATACGGCTGAGAAGGGCTTCCCGGCTTTGATATATCGATATTTTGAAGGCATTATTTAGAAATCTTGCTCTTTCCAGGTATGCCACATTTAATGCGCGTTGAGCTTTACTCGTTTTGGAGAAATTGATGCCATCAGTTAGGATTAAAATTCCCAATCCGAGTATGAACACCAGTTGAGGTAAACCAAAGAGAAGAGCAAACTAGACTGTATGTGTAAGCATCTCTGCTCAGGTCAAACCCAGCCTGGGTTGGCTTTCAGAATAAAGAGATCTAACGTAAATGAAACGAATAATGTGCAAGTTTGAGCTCAAAGGTTGTAATAGAAACAAACACTTGGTCAGATCTCATGTTGCTGAAGTAGATGCACATGGTGAGTGATGTATTCAGACTGACAGTGCACATGCGCTGAATTGTGCAGCCCATAAACTGCCATTAATACTCATTGGTTTGTGTAAGAGTAGCTTTTGAGCGTTGCGTGAATAGCTTTGAAGCTTACAAAGTTAAACAGTTGAGCAATTTTTAACTCATAGGAATACTCAGGTGTGCATCACATTGTCGAATAAAAAATTATTCGTGTGATGGCAAGGAGAATCGAGAAGACTAGACACTGACGGAGGTTGTCAGGAAATGAAGAAAAAATTTGGTAAATGTTAATTGACAAATTTTAATTTCTGAAGAGGCTCTGCAAGATTGTGTGAGCTGTGGAGCCAAAAAAACACTCAGTATCTCTGGGAATACCTAAAGTTTTAAGGATGCACACAAAATACCTCATCTCATGATCAAAAGATTGCAGTGCAGAAGAGAGGAGAACGAAGTGCTGCAAATCCAGTTGTTTGTAACAGCATTTTAATTTGAACAAAAAGTGGTTGAAAAAGTATATTTTTAGTTAATATGCGGTAGTAATTTATAACAGGGAGTCAAAAGCAACACAACTCTATCAAGTTCAGTGTTTTTTACAAAGTGGAAACGTCCAGCTTTGTAGTTAGCGTCATCAACTAAAATCTAATAAGTAAACGATTTGAAAATTTGTTAGAAGTGACAGCGACAAAATTAGAGAACTCCCAAGATAACGTACATTCAAAGCAGTGAGGAAAAGAGGAAATGCAAATTCATCGCACTAAACGATGATCAGTTACTTTTTTTGACCATCTTTTGAAGGGTGGTGTAGACTGTAGTGTCCCTCGAAGTAAAGTTCTATAGGGAGTACAGAGAAAACGCTTTGTGCACTTGAAAGGGGTCGACCGAGGGGACAAATTCGAAGGTTGAGTTTGACCGCGGACCAGCAGCGGATAGGCAGATTTGCCTACAATCCTGTCTATTCCCATACATTCATCTACTCCTCACTTTCCCTCTGCAGACTTTTTTGTGTTTTTAATCCTTCTTGCCTTCAAAAAGCCCAAAACCACCAGCCAATCAGAACTTAATGAGCTTGTGTCTAATCTCCCTGAAAAATCTTTGGAATTTGTTAACATTTTTTTTCGTGGTATAAAATGCAAATTAGTGCAAATGATTATGAACGTTGGCTTTGCATTAAGGAATGCTTTATAATCAAAACTTTAAAGTCAGAGGTAAGTTTTGTTTTGATTAGAAAGAATGGATATGGAAAATCTATCAAAGATTTGCGCCTACACTTCTGAAATGAGCATTCGCTGTATGGTCTTATCATGTCTGAATTGAGAACCGTTGTCTGGCAATACCACAACAAATTACGAAGGATAATTGAGCTAGAGCAGGTCTGCTCAAAATGCGTAGACGCATTTTGAGCAGCGAGTCAAACTTCTGCGCAAACGAACCGCTCAACGATGCGTTTGGATGCGGTTCGGTAGCAGGCTTTGCTACAGACCCGTTTTTTTTCCCCATCTGCTGCCCAGCGATTCAGCGGCTGGCATCCAGCAAACCGTTTCTTTTCTCTCCGCTGAATTCCATTTGCTGCCAGCGGTCTCCTGAGGTTGCTGGGTTTCCGCTGGAGACGCCTTCCTTGTTTACATCTGTGTTTACAAATGGGCGAAGCCTAACCTCTTCAAGCTAAATCGTACGAATTGACAGAAACACTTCGCTCGACCGATGGACAGATGATAGATCAGTGAAGTCCCAGCTAAATTCTCGCTGGATCAGTGCAGTAGATGGGAAAAAAACGCATCTAACCAGTCAGAACCCGATACTCCAAATGCGTTTGCTCTCAGTAAGCAACAGACTTTCTTCCTCATTTTTCTCGGGTTTATCATCTTCAGTTGTGTCTTGCGAGAAGGAAGTTCCATGTCAGCCTGCTGATATATGCTAGAGGACATTTCACGAACGTTGGTTGATGACAGATGGATTCATTACTGCGCAGAGACCAGTTAGCGTTTTAGCGCATGTGTAAGAACGCAGACACGTCTCTTCGCAGCGAGCCGCATGATCGGACATCGGCCTTCTTTCGTGAAACGAGCTCTATCTTGCTCGAGGAATTACATAATTTTAATGGAGCTCCATGGCTTTTCTTCAAAACCTAGCGCCAGGGATACAATTCACTTAATAACTAAAGGTTCAAAATTGAATGCTTGAAAAAGCTAGGAACATCGTTACCTTTATGGTGGCAGCAATAATTTCACCTTTACTTTCTTCCGGTTCAAGCTCAGCGAGCACCGATGACACATAGTGCAGCACACACAGAGAACCAAGTAAATAGCGATTCATCTTGGTGAAATAACATATAAAGTATTTGATATCACAGTAAAGGAGACAAGAATAAAAGGAAAAGCTGTTCGGATTAAATTCAATGACATCCCTTCACACGGTGAACAGAAATGTGAAAAGCCATTTGTGAAGATGTGCAGGGGTGATTGGAGGGATGAAACTCAATGGGTAGCTAGCTGAATACTTGCTCAGAAAAAGGAGAACTGCACTATTTCACATCGGGGAGGGAAGTGAAATTTCTAAGAAAAACCTTCACACAATCAGTTGTTAAAACTACGATACAAAGTAACTGCACTAGACACGGACTAATTCACTAAATAATGGCATCGTTGACATTTCTTACGGAGGCGAGGACACAAATAGGAGCTTTGAACTGGTGGAAAATCGAGGCGATGAGATTTCTCAGAAAAAGAATGGGCCGCCCAATTTATGATCTATCCACTTTTTGATTTATAAAAGAGTAGTTTCGCCGATATTCGTAGGTCAGTCAAAAAAACTAAGGGCTTGTTGGTGAAAGGCGAAGTGACGGCGAAATTTATGTCGACATTCAATTCAACTTTATTGTTTACGATCGACTAATCATCGTAAGCAACTTGCAAGTTCATCGGTGATCGGTGTTTCGGTGATCACAATTTTTCCCGAAACTTTTTGAGGAAATCGGCCAATCAGAGACGCCTTTTCACAGAATGCATCATTCTATCGAATGCTTGCGATTGATAACCAGAGAACCAGAGTTGATAGTTGGTTGACTGTTGGTGGATTGATATTTTGATAAGGATATCTCAAAGTTTCTCAGTCAATCATATGTGTCGTGTTATTTTACCATCGAAGGACTATAGTTTTATCCGAGTGTTCGATTCTTATCATGAATCCCCAGTTTATTTCATATTTTACTACGGAAACAATATCTGAATATCCAGGCGTTTCACACTTGCGGCGGATTTTTTTTCACGATCGAGGTTGAAATAGGTTGAGAGAAATGATGAGATGATAGCACAGATGATAGATGTTTGATGTGGATTAGGAATGTTAACTTTTAGTCGCCGTGTTTTGAGGTTAGAATTTTAAGTTTCCGCGCATTCCCTACCGTGTTCGTGTAATTCTTTTGTTTCTTCTGTATTTTTAACTTGTTTGTTTCTACCTGTGTTCCTTTGCATCCAAAAGCTTCGAACGAGCAATCTTTTCTCATGGTAAATTATCATCTGTCCATCTAGTTTTACCTCTGGCACGGACATTATCTCTTGATTACAGGATATGTATCTGCTCCATCTTCTCACTTCCTCAGAGTGATGTAACCGTCTATTTACGTTTTTGTTCAAATTAAAGTCTTCAGATTTTGCTGATGATATCATTTGAATCGAATGCAATTGAGTGCTTTGCACTTACCAGTCATTTCCTCATGAATCTAAATTCTAAATTCATGTAGCTTAGTGTTGCCTATGTTTCGGTGACTTAGGTACTGAACATTGACACAAACATGGATTTACATCAGATCAGTCCGGCTTACGTAGGCGGGGCGAATGCGCGTCTCTGCGCGTTTCTCCATGCCTGACGTTGCCTCGCTTGTGAGCATGCGCCCAGTGCTCCTGCTCTGATGTTTATACGGTGGAATTAGTAGTTGCTAGACGAAGTACAATGGTGAAGGATCACCGCAACGGGGAGACATTGAAATGGACCTTCTACTGGACTTGCGGGTGGATCATTCACTTTTCCTTTACTCTGATTGTTAGGACTGACTATAAATGATGCCATTGGTGTAGAATTTTAAGACTTGATTGTCTCTGTAGTAACTGTAACTAAATTGTTATCTTAACAGCTTCGATTAAGTAGCCTTTATCAAGTTATAACTATAGGGAAACATAAGGATGGTTACTGTAGCCTTAGCCAAGTCTTACAATGCTCAACCAGTAACGTCACTGGAAGACGTTATTCACCGTTGGTTTAACATGATTGTAAATGATTGGCTTGCAGGCATTGATAGGGGTGATCACAGAGGATTGAATCATATTGGTTATCGTAATCAAATTGAATGCGTTGAAATCAAATCGGCTTGCTTCTGCGCAACTTTATTGTGTAGTTAACCAGTCATATTCACTTCCTCTTTCTTCATCATACTTTGGTTCACTGAGATTCTAACCGGTCTCTGCGTTTTGGCTCCGTTCATCCGTTATCATTGGAATGGAGCCATAGAAACAATAAGATCAGTGAAGCCGCCCACAAGGTTATAATGTAATCAATCCTATTATGATTACCATTATGATTTGATCCGCTGTAACCCCCCCCCCCCCCCCCCCGGATTGAAACCTTGCGCTGAGATTAAACTACATACAAAATGCTGCTCAAAATTAATACAAACTCCTGCCTCATCTTTACTAGTAGCTATGTCTAGAGTGAGTTCGCTGTGATGATTAATTTGATCCCAAATCACGTGCGACTGTGCTTTTAAAGTGATGGGTTGTGGTATCATGTTTCTGGCTCATTTCAAATTTTTGGTACAATCCCAGGCCTTTGAAAATAGATCAGTGAGTGGGTCATTAGCAGTGAGTTGAAATTAGCTGCTAGAGTAGGACCATTTTGATTATCACATTCTGACAAGTAGCAGTGGCTGCTTCCGAACTGCAACGAAGCGCATCGGTGAGCGGTTGCATTTACGCGTATATGCTGAGAAAGGTGCTCATTTTTGAATGAGTTAAGCTGAGGGCCTCAGCAGCCTGAGGCGTCACCAGAGAAGTGAATATTTTTTCTCTTTGCCTATTTATATAGATGTGTAAAGAAAAAAATGGAGGGAGGAGAACTAACATGTGACTCTAGTCCGTTTCTCCTTTCTGCTCCAACACTTGCGTTAAAATTGGCCAAGAGAGAGAGGGTCAGTAAGAAATTCTGGGTACGCCTCTGGTGTTCAGTTTCTGGTTTATTCTGCGACATAGGTTTTACTCCTAACAAAGGTCCTCACCCAGTTCACCGTCGAACTTATTAACCTTCGAATTTCTTCACAGAGTTGATTTTTTTTTTTCAAATTACAAGAAATGATATGACTGCACTCTCTTTATTTCAATTTTTTTCTAGGGACTCAAGCTTCTGGTGTCTTTCACGTTTAATGAACTCAGCAGAGTGTTTGTTATTACAAGAGACTTATAGAGACGGAGCACTACGCTAAAATACATAGGGAAGATTTGAGGCACACTGAATTTTCGGGGACTCAACAAAATAACATGTAAAACAACGGTCAACACCTTTTAATGTCGCATGGTGTTGAGCGGTGACTTTCGGTAAGCAGAGGGGGGGATAGGCTGGAAAGTGTAGAGGAGGGTGGTCACCATTCAACACCATGCAACATCAGAAGGGTGTTGACTGTTGTTTTGTTGAATCCGCGAGAATTCAGTGTGCCTCTGCTGCAGCCAGTTAGTGCTCTGTCTCTATTTGTCTCTGGTTACTATGTGGTAGCTGAAGTAGCTTGCAAGTATTAATGCATAGATCAAAACAGGAAACTTGGTAACTTAATGCTGTTTGACATTTAACCAGAAACTCACTCGGAATAAAAAAAAAAATTCAAGCGGTCAGAGCATTTAGTTCTAAAAGTTCTGCAAACAAAAATTGCCTATATTTCTCAATGTAAAATTACTCTATTATTGCCCACTTCATGTTTGAAAATGCATTGGATTAAGTATTTTGAGAGTAAATTGTAAAACAGTTCAATTGAAATTCTGATCCTGAAGTGTTTTTGTGTTTCAATTGCTTATATCTCGATGCCTTTTTCAACTGATTCCCTAATTTATCATTTGCAGAATTTATCAAGTCTTGTCGAAGAGTTGTTGAATTTAACCTTTAATCAAGTGCAAACCACGCTCACTTACAGTATCAAGCCAGTTTGAGTACCGACCTTCTGGGTTGACCACCGCTTACCCCGCTAACCTTCTAACCCTCATTAATTCTCGGTGTTGATAGAGCCCTTCTCTATTTTACTTTTCTCTATTATTCAGGGACCGGAATCTGTATTCTGTTCTGAGAAAATTCTGTAACTGGGTTTCGGATACTTAATACGTGACCCTTATGTTGAAAATATTGAGGTAAAAATTTTGGTAGTATGGTAAGTAGTTTTATGTTTGTATCTAAAGAAACGATTCAATAGTTAACAGTAACCTTATCATTGCTCATAGTACTTCTCACATCTACACCGCTGGATATACACTTTGGCTGCCCATGGGCCATCTGACTATTTGCCGCTTCTTCTAAGCCTACGCTCAGGAGGGAGGGGGGGTGTCTGGGGACCCCCCCCCCCCCCCCCCCCCCTAGTTAGGAGGGGTTCTGGGGGTCCTCCCCCTCCGAACATTTTTGAAACTTTTACCTCCTAAAAATGCAAAATTACATGATTTTTAGAAAGATTTCCCGATTTAATCATATTTTTGTGGTGATAACAGCGCGCTATTACACCGCGTTGTTTTTAGCACAAAAAGCAGCATTAAGCCTGGTTTCCCATGAGATGAAAGGCTACGCAATGAGGCACCGCTAGGGAGTCGAACTCCACGCGAACAACGATGTTATCTTTCGACAGCACTCAATTAAAGAAAAAAAAGCCTTGGAAAATTTGCCGCTTCCAGAAATCTAGCGCTGTGGGACACGGCCCATGTGGCCCATGCCTAAATCTGGCTCTGCGTATCCACCGTTAGATAAGTAATGGTTTTGATGCTCTTTTGAGCGTCTCAGTTGATGAAGAGCAGTAAATTAAGGTGGCTTAGTGTATGTTAATGAGACAACTGATTAAGTTTAAACATTTGAATTTTAAACTTCATGAAGGCCGCATTTTTACCTCAAAATATTTTTCAGCAACAATTTCTTTATTTTCAATTTTTTCTTTATAACCTTCTTTTGCTTTTATCAATTATAGCATGCTGCGTAATGCGTCTTTTCTTTTTAAAGAGTGTCAAGCGACTCCTTAGATTTTGGCTTAGGTAGGCCACCTGCAGTGCTTAAATTTATTGTGATAAGTACAATGGGTTGCCTACCTTCAGGAGTAGCCTGACACTCTTTTTGTCCCCAACTGTACTTTTTGATGGGCAATAAAATTGGTACCTGACGTAGAAACTATGCAACAAAAGTGAATTTGGTTGGAACAGTATTTTTCTCTTTTTGTAGCCTTATTTTACCAATTGAGTGAAGCCACTAAATGGAATTTGATGCCAGCTTCTGATTAAGCATCAGTGTTTTAAATTGGGTACTTCATTTTTATTTTTATTAAAGAAACAACAACAACTAATTGATTGGACTCTTGAATAGTTCCGCCTGAGAAAAGTATTTAATCACAAATTCAGTATCAATTAAAATGCCGGCTGTTTGCACATCGATAAAACTACAGATGGATATCTCTGTGACGTATAAAAATCAAATTAGAATCTTGTCAGTGGGACTTTGGCACCAAAACATCTTGGGTTTGTTTATTCACATTGATAATTCCAAGTGAATTATATACTTTCCTCTCCCCCCCTCTTCATTTTTATTATCTGTAGTACACTCAGCCTGAATTTTGGGGCTCCTGTCACTTTCTTCTCAGTTTCAACAAAATATTTCTTCGTCTTTTGCACGAGCAATCCTGCTGTAACAAATGTGATAGACTCAGCAAGTATCATCTTTGATGAATGATGATATGACCTTTTTTCTCTGTGCGCACCTGTCGGACATGTAAGTAAAATAATTAATATGGTTACCAAGAAATAGTTCAAATCCACGGCTGAAAGATCCAATGTCTTCGGTTTCTGTGCTTTTCTCTGTTTTCTTTTTTAGCCCTTTCTACTATCGTTAGAACTAAGTGATTTAGTTTCCTGTCTTTTTCAGGAATGTTCTACGTTGTGAACCAGCAATGGATTTGAATACAAACGAAGACAAAACGGATCCCAAAGGATATTATGGTCTGTTCATCAACTTCCATGAACTTTCCGCAGAAGATAAAGGTATGTACCAAAAGAAATCATTGCTCTTGCTCGGCCCTCTCTTTCAAATATGCAGGCTCCTTTTTTTAGCGTTATATTTTTCATGGATAAATCATTGAATGATTTGTTTTATAGTCTGCTGAGACAATTTTTTTGAAGCATGCTAACAAGGTGAAAGTTAGAGAGTTCACGATAGTTAATTTACAGTTTTTTTTTTAAATGTGATCAGTTTTGATAATGTTAGTAATGTATCAGTTAGGAGGATTTCCATTCCATGAATAATCCGTAGGTATAGCTCTAATGTGTTTCACTGTGTTCAGGGATCTTTTCTCTGTGTTTTGGGATCCTTACAAAAAAGACAAAAAGTGAAACTGCCCTCAATAATTTGACAAAATGAGAAACAAATTGCAGAAGCGGGTTTCAATAAAGCTAGAAATCACGCTAAGTTGGTGAGTATGTTTTGGCCGAAAAAAATTAATTAAAAGTGAAATATTAAGGTGAATCCTCAGTGACTCGGAGTGAGATGCAATTCGGCTAGATTGCACCTTTGTCTTGCGCTCTCTGAAACCGTAGGTTTGCCGCCTTTGACGGTCATTTGCGAGAGCTGGAGTTAATGTTTCCAAAATGTTTGAACGTTGCGTTCAAGATCAAATCCTGAGGAACATTTTGGCATTGCTTGGAGCTTTCTACAACCAATTTTTCGGGTCGTATGTATTTGCAAGAAATTGTGAGTTTGGAGGTGTTGATTAAATTTGTACGGAACCTTCAAACTCAAACTTTCTTGTCAATGCTTTCGACCCAAAATATTGGTCGTAGAAAGCTCGGAGCAGTGTCAAAATGTTCCTTAGGATTTGATCTTAAACGCAAACGTTCAAACATTTTAAAAAAATTGACTGCAGCTCCAGCAAATGATGGTTAAAGGCAGGAAACCTATGGTTCCAGAGAGCGCAAGACAGTCGCGCGATCTAGCAGAATTGAATCTCACTACATGTTGCTAAGGATACACCCTGAAAAACATATTTCAAAGGTGAAAAGAGCCATCATTCAGAAGAAACTGTAAATACAGTAGAACAACAAACTACCTGTGCTCTGTACAAGTACAATCAACTTGAAACTTGACAAATACAGCATTGATATTGTTGAGGCGGCAAAAACAGATGAATCGCAAGATAAGATCAACATCTAAAGAGCGCATTAAAGAGCGCTTTAAAGAGGATCGTCTGCTCGTGTAAAAAGCTGGTAATCATGTGGTGGTGTTAAAAAAAGGACAGAAACCAGGACGCTTGAACGCAGTGCATCACAAAGGAAACAAAGATTATGTATCATTTAACCTCTGCGCATTTAATTGTACATAATCTTTGTATTCATACCTGTTCTGGAGACCCTAAATGAAGGTCTACTTGCAAGAGAAATTTCTTAGCCGATCGGAAGTGAATGTGGGGCCAGCTAGCCATTCTTGATAATTGACAACTGACTGGTAACTCATTGCTGAAAAAATGTATACCTGTCTGCTTGAATCATCTAGAATAATGGAAATCCAAAAGACATTATTGTTTCTGACAGCTGTTTTTTGCTCTTACTCAAACACAGGTAGTTACTTCCGTCGACCTCCATCCACGTATCATTGTTTACATTCAGATTGTACGTGTATGACTTAGTTTACCAACACTCTCCTCTCTAAAAAGTCCTCGTTCATTTATAGGAAATACAGTGAAGAGGGGGGGGGGGGGGAAGATTGGGAAAATGTTTCATTTATACATCCGTTGATATATTTGAGAGGAATACACATGACAACACATACACCACATACATTACCAGACAACACCACTCCAGGACTGAAAAGCTTTGACAGACATTTTCTTTTTTAAATGGAAAACTAGTGCACTATTTTTGACCCCCCCCCCCCCCCCTCCGCTACTCAAGATCATGTGAGAAGTTGATGTCTTTTGGAGACATTGGCGGAGCCAGCTCTCGCGAACGGTGGGAGGGGGGGGGGCGGCAAACTTGGGATTTTTGCCCCCTGGTGACCTCCTTTTCTTTTTTCTATTTTCCCCCCTCCCTTCCTCCTCTTTCCCAGAGGCGTGCTGTGGGGGGGGGGGGGGATGTGGGTACCCTTGCCCTGGGCGGCACTCTACGAGGACGGCAAAATCAAGGTGAACAACAAAAAACAAAAAGCAAATAACAAAAAACAAAAAACAAAAAACAAAAAACAAAAAACAAAAACATAAACATAAACATAAACAAAGAAACAAAAACAAAACAAAAAAAAACCAAAAAAGGTTATCATTGAAGTTCAAAATGAATCACAGAAAGCAGAACAAGAAAACGAAATAACAAAACATCATCAAATTTATAATTTTGAGGGGCGGCTAGATTGCATTCTTGCCCCCCTTGTCTGGAAACCATGGCACGCCCCTGCTCTTTCCCCTCTTTTCTGGGATAGTGGGGGGGGGCAACCCAACAACCCAGGCACGTATCTGCCAATGTTTCGTGAATGAAGTTTCCATTGTTGAAGTGTTCGTTTGTCTGTTTAAAAAAAAAAAAAAAAAAAAAAAAAAAAAAAAAAAAAAAAAAAAAAAATCGTTTGCTGAAATATTGAGTTATTTGACTAGGGTTGACTAGGAGTGTTGTTTAAATTATTTAGATTTCTCAAATGTTTTCCTTGCCAATTTGACTCTTTCCTGTCCCATTCAGCTAGGGGTATCCTCACTGAACTTCGGTTTTAAATTGTAACAATCGTGGTAAGGGGGGGAGGGGGTTCAGACTAAGCCGTCTTCAATTGTTCTCAAAGGGAAGAGATTCTTGTAATGGGGCTGTTGCATTTTTTTGCTGTAAGCTATTTAATGGTCGATTCAGAGGTAAAAAAAAAACAACAATGAAATGAATTAATGAATTTGAAAATAACAATGATAGCGTTAAAAACTCACGAAATCCACTCCTGAACTTATAAAATGCTTTTTAATGCCTGATCACAATGGCAGCGTAGGGTATTAACAGTGGGAGATTCCTTTCTTAATTTCGTCACTCTCTCTATGTCGACAAGGAAGATTCACAGAGTAATTAGGCAGCAGAGTGTGATCCATGTACGATTAATGGTATTTTGACACCAGTTGACATTGGGGTCAAAGAAAAGTCGTCTCTTATTGGCCACTCCTTGATGGTGTTACAGTATTATTAGATGGGAATCTACCATTATTAGTGCCCATCGCCGCCTGTACGCTCGTGTGTTTAAAATTTCTGAGTTTAGGAGTGGATATCGTGAGTCTATAGTGCTAACATCGTTATTTTAGCAGGTATTTACATCTTAATCGACCCTTGTATTACTTAGAGAAAAAGTGTGCAAGAGCTCCGTTGGAATTGTTAATACATATTTGTTTAACTTGTTGTGTCAATCATTCTTGTGTAGCTTAGGTTTCTCTCTTCCAGTCGTTTAATCGTTTGTCTGGTTTTAACTTTTGTGTTTCAGGATACAAGAAATTTTACAAAAATCCCAATGAAATGCTTCCCCTTTTCAAAAAGTATAAAACGGCACGATTTAAGCATTTCGATGATTGGGAGAGTGCACAGAATTTTGCACTGAACGGATGCAAAGGAGATGCTGATTGGTCAGCAGAGGCCTTTTACACTGAGAAGTGGGTAAATTTTTTTGCACCCAAAAGTGTTTCCAAGCATGAGTTCATTGAGTTTCGGAAGTGCATTGAAGATGGCAATGTTGAAAAAGTTCAAACATTGATTACTGACAACCCTAGGTATCTGGTTGGTCCCTCTGCAGGTGCCTTTCCGTCTATTCTGAAAGTAAGTATTCTATTCATTTGTATTTTAATTTTTGTATTTTTCAATGGCTATCTTTCAATGGTATTTTTCGTGGTTTTTGTTTGCCCACAATGGGTCAGTCACAAACGTTCACCATAGCAAAGTGCATTGATTCTAATGTAAAACCACACTGAAAAAAATAAATAGTTCAAAAAGTACAGAACAAAATGATTTGCTAAATTTGCCCATAATTTTGTTAAATTAACAACTCAAATGCTAAATCAGCAATTCATTTTGTTACCTTAACAACAACTTTGCGCAACCAGCAAATCAAATAGTAAAAATAACAATTTTTATGCTGGAATAACAAATTAGTAAGTAAAATCAGCAATTTATTTTGCTGATATAACAAGCTGAATTGTCAGATCAACTAATTGGGTTAAGTTCTGTACTGTTTTAACTATTTAAAATTGCTAAATTGACGACGTCTATTTTGTTAAAAGAACACCATTATGTGGTTGATTGAACAACTATTTTTGGAAACTCAACAAATAAATTGTTAACTTAACAGAAAACCCTGGTTGATTTAGCAACTTTCAATTTTTGTTAAATCAGCAAATTTTGAATTGTTGCTTTAACAATTGATTTTTTTCAGTGCATGTAAAAAAAACCTGGCATTCACTCAAAATAATCAAAGCTCACTACTGAATTCTGGAGTCCCTTTATGCTATGCATTGCGCTGTATTAGAATCCATTTCTGATTGGCTCTCAGGGAAGCCCCAAGAGGGAAAATGCAAATGGCGTAATTTTTTTTACTTTTCGCAGTCGTTCATTTTACACAGTTTTACTGTAGCGTGACTGCAATAATCATTGTTCGTTTTCCCTCAGCTCAGATGCTTGCAATCAGTGGCGTAGCGTGTAATTTGACAACGGTGTATCGTGTCCATTTAAACCTATTTAAAAGGTCGAATGCGAAGGTGTTCACCGAACACCCAGTAGTTTGATATTTTTCATGGGTTTAAATGGACCAACTGCAACGTTGCCAAATTGCACGCTATGCCACTGCTTGCAATAGCAACTGTTAATTGTTAAATTATTTTTTGGAATAAAAAAAAATTAAACCATCCATCTACCTTGTTTAGAATCGGAACTTCACCCATTTTAAATAGCGGCAACAGTGCTAACCGCCATTTGCATTTTGCCTCATGAGTGCTTCATGATCCATTTCTTCTTTTTCACTTTTGAAGAAAAAGAACATGGCATGGCGCAACTCTCTTAGTATGTAGGGACTCTACTTAATTTAAGAGGAGGTAAGATTCAGTCACTTTCTGTAAGCTAATGCCGCTCTTTTAGACAAGACGAAACAAGATAGCGGAAATCGGTGAATCCCATCGGTCAAAATGGTGTCACATTACAAAATAAGCACGACTTGGATTCGTTCTTTTCAGATCAAGGACTGCGAGTCTTGTTTACAAGGTCACTTGACACTGTTTAAACCAATAGGATTAATCGATTTCCGCTGTCTCGTTTCGTCCAAAAGAGCAGAATCAGCCTGCTGATGCCACCGTTGATGACTGTTTAGCCGAGTATCTTACAACTGTGGATATTGTCTGAGCAATTGGTACAAGATGGGCTAGCCTCTTAAGGATTCTAATGTATTGGAAATGAATAAACGATTGAAAATACATTATTTAATCAATGGGGCAGTTGCAAGGGTCTGAAATGTTGTGTTTTTTTTAAAGAAAACAAAAGCACTTGATGAGCTGAGAACAAAGATGCCTTTGATTTTTAATTAAGTCCCATTGTTTCGGAGATGAGATTTAGACCGAAAATACATTGTTTTAAATGGGAATTCCGCGTAGTGACGTCACTACGCACCCGATTTTTTGCAACTTCACACGAGTGTATCTCAAAGACTTGGACTCTTGGGAGAAAACTAAAGGCTCCGTTGTTCTCAGCTCATCAAGCAATATCATTTTCATTTTAAAAAATACAACATTTCAGACCCTTGCAACTGCCCCATTTGACTGTAATGACTGTAAAAAATTTAAATCTAATTTGTATCTTCAATGTTATCCTTTTTTGTTTGTTTGTTTATCAGGAAGGGCCAAGGTATAATGCCTTGCATGTGGCTGCGAAAGCAAAAAGTGGAGAAATAGCCAGTTCTATTCTGAAAGCAGTTTCCGATCCGAGAACTTTTGAGAGATTATACGGTAAAGAAGCAAACGAGAAGTCGAATGTCAAAGGAGCTCAATTGTTGTTAGATTTGTACTTGAATACTCCGGATAAAACTTTGCAGGAGACTCCGTTACATTTTGCCTCCAAGCATGCTGCAACAAGTGTCGTCGAAGTTCTGGTGTCGTATCCAGAGTGTCAGAAAGACCGACCGAATAAATATGACCAAACTCCTCTCGACGTAAGTTTACTATCATGTTTCCAACCTAGTCGTTCACTTTGAAATACAAGGATACAAGTCATTTCACGAGAGTTGGCAGATGACAGACTGGCTTGTTTACTGCGCAGTGGGCAAGTTTGTGTTTCTACACACTGACTTTAATCCGCAGAGGCGCAAACAAACCTACCGCGCAGGGCTTCGGACAAGCTGTCATCTGCCATTTTTTGTGAAACGAGCTCTAATAAACATGTGCATAGTTTGGGCGGCTATTAATAGAGTATTACGGTCATAATAGATTTATACAAGATCTATTTGATTTGAATGGGGTTTGTGACCCCTGCGCCCCTGGGGGGCTGGGATACTGAAAATCCCTTAAAAAATGCTTCTTTCAAATGATGGAACACGTGTTTAAGTGCTTTCAAACTTTGAAAATATTTCCAATGGCTCTTTCCTTCCTCTGGTCATCCATCCCCTTTGTTGTTTATTCTATAACAGTTTCGTTTCTTGAAAAAAAAAAAAAAATGTAAAGAAAATGAACTGGCTGCAGCAATTCTCTTATTAGAATCATATACAAGTATTAGTCTTTAATTTTTTCTTTTTGATTTTTTGTGATTTCAGTGATTTCAAAAATTATTAACCAAGCATTTGAAATATTTTTCCAGATTATTGCTTCAAGAGAAGAAAATGTCCCACTGGAAGAAATTGAAAGGATTCGACTGCTCTTAACGGATCCATTTTATGTACCCGTTTTAAGGAGCGAAGATAATTCTTGTCAACCAATTATTGGTGAACCGTTTTCACCGACTAGTCCAATTTATCAGGTAAATCGAGCCTAAACCTCAGGTTACTATTACAATCAATCACATAAAAATATGTGACTCAGTTGAGATAGCAAGTTAAATTAGTGTATTGCAAACTTTTGCTACTGCAAATTTGATCTTTGATTCTTCTGAAAATGATGCGAAAATAACAATGTGAGGGTTTAAAGTTACTTGAATTTATTTGATGTCACGGCTGGATATACTGTATTTTTCCACTTTGGATAATATTTGAGGGGCATATGATAATCTAGATGACCACTTTAACGGATCACTTGAATAAGCTCAGGGGTGCAAAATGTTCCAAAATGTCACGCAAGTTTCACGCGATCCGGGACTTTTTCTTCACAGAATTCTCAAAAAAATTTCTCACAAAACTTTGATTAATGATGACCTTTTTTTTTTTTTTTTTTTTTTTTTGTGTGCTTATTTCAACATTTTATCACTGTATGTACGCAAAATGAGCAACATCTTTGTAATTTTAAGCATTTTCTGGGAAAATCTCATTGTTTTCTAAGTTCATGCAAAGAGGACAAGTTGAGAAAAACATAATCTGTGGATATAAATATGATCGTTAGCTCATTAGCTGTAGAATGAGCTGAATCAAATTTCGATATAATTATTTTGTAAGTCATCATCATGCTTGATCTGAATTTTCTTTGATCATAAATAAGTGGCTTGCTCTTTATCGAGCCAAATCGCAAGCTGATTGCGATTTTCCCGGGACATTTACAGCTACGGATTATTGAGTTTCTGTGTTGAAACAAGATCGCAAAGTTTGGAAAGCATAGAAAGTTTTAGAACTTTCCGAATTTTCTTTCTTTTTCTTTTTGCCAAAGTTCTTATTCTCACCTCTTATGTCTTCTGTTTGGTGTTAGAGGGAATCCAATGATATCGTAAGTCCAAAACTAGAAATTAAAGCTGTCGCGGGACCAATGGGCTTCAATCAAGCTTACATGTTCAAAAAACAGTGGAAAACACCGCCTAGAAACTTTAAACCTCCGAGCAGTCCTCTGTCGACTCCGTGCTCACGCCAAGTGCTCTCTCCTGGCTCTCCTTCAGCTGCAATGTCTCCTGCTCGTCGAATTATTCTGGCGGATCCCGATCGAGGTCTGGAAAAAGTTGGCAGGTAAATGTCTCTGGAAACTAAGTTTAATCCTCTAATCTGTTGACACATGCACTTTCAATGTAAGAGATAAAAAAATATCTGATTTCAAATTCTTTAACAGCTGATTAGTTCAATTTTTTTTAAAAGAAAAAAAAAATGGAATCCGTATATTATGAAGCAAGATATGTGATGTCCATAATTGTGGACGTTGTGTGTCAATGACTGTGGACTGATGTGCTTCATCATGAACGAAATGTTTCAATAATGTCGGAAATAACGAATAATAGTGAACTCAGAAACTGAGATATTCAGCTGCTTTCAAGTAAAATTTTCCTAACACAGAAAAATTCAATTTTTTAAATTTTTTGCTAATTTTTTTGTCATTTTTGTTGTCAAAATTATGGTATCAAAATTAAAAATAAATGAGACTTTGACTCATGATATCCACACATAATTTGATTATGTAATTATGGACATGAAAGGTTAAAAAAATCTGTATCAATAGAATCGTTTCAATCTGTATCAATCTTGATCAAATCATTTCAACTATCAATTAAAAACTCACACTAGAAATAAACTTGTACCAAGGCCTATTAAATGTGTACATAATTCCAAGGTTTTACTGTGGCTTTCAAAAGAAAGTATCCCGAAAGAAATTTTCACATTTCATTTCTCGGCCAATTTGGGAATTTTTACAGTTTTCAGGTATTTTCTAGTCTCGCAGTATCGCCACTTGTGAAATTATGCCTCAACAAATTTAAGCCGGTGGAAAATAAAAGAAAAATTCATCGAGAACAATTTCGATGAGAGGACTTTCTTTTGAAATTCATAGTACATAATTCCTTTTCGTTACTCTCTCATCTTGCTTCAGTGGTTATTGCTAACCCGAGCGGGACATCTTTTGAAAATCCTGAAATTTCAGCACTTTGCGAATCCTTTCATCTTAACTCAAACCTTTCTGTATCATAGAGAAATATATTTGTGTTAAAAAAGAACAAAGTGAAAAACCAGATAAGGAAAATTTATTTGATTCTATTCTCTGACAGAATCTTGTTTTTTCTTTCTTTGCTTGCAAATAGGTGTCTAGCCAAAGAAAAGAACATAGGATGGAAAGAATATTGGTCGTTCCTAGAAGATTTTGCTGACTTACAAAGTGAAAAAGGTCTCCAAAAGCTGGAGGTTTTTCTCAGAGAGGTAATTTTTTTTCATTGCGGTTTTCTTATCTTGTTTTTAATTTGTGTGACTGTAATGAGTGTAATGTCCTGATTCTCTAAGATGGAAAAAAAAAAAAAAGAAGATAAATAGATAATTGATAAATAGATAAATATATAAATAGATAAATAGATAAATATACAAATAGATAAATAAGTAAATGAATAAATAAATAGGTACAGTAGAATCTCGATTATTCGGATTTCGCCGGACCAAAAATGTTGTCCGGATCATCGAAAATCCGGTCAATCGAAATTCGCCGAAAAACGCGATCTAGATGCTTGGATATGCAGTTAGCAAAGATTTCTTGAAAACGCCCCTTCAAATACAAAGTTATGCAACCTGTGTAGGGTTATTCCTGCAATCCTGCCGCATAAATACGGAGCTACCTCAGCTACCCATTTTATAGGACATTGCGTTTTCTGGTTATTTTTTTCTTTTTCAAGCAATATTAAGGAGAAATTCGGTCAAATTTGTTGCCGGACCGAGTATTTTGTCTGGATAATCAAGATTTTCGGACAACCGAAATCCAGATAATTGGGAAAAAAACACATTGAAAGTATGGGGATTTTGCAGGGACCAGCCAGAAAATCCGGATAACCGAAATATTCGGATAATCGAGGTTTGGATAATCGATATTCTACTGCAAATACATGACTCAAGAACTTTCTTTATAAGTCTTATACACAGTCTAGCCATAAGTTCTGTTAATCACTATTTTGCCGATAGTAGCCAAATGACTGAAAATAAGTACACAATACTATAATATATTCTGAAACTGTGTACTACTCCTCAACTCAGTCTCTTAACGGAGCAACAGTTTTTATTTAGGTAAAGGAACAGCCTCAAATCATTGGACTATCAAAAAAATTGTTTTAAAACTTCTGTTTTCTTTTTTCTCCTTCTCAGAAATTTTTTCGGTCCTTAATACATTTGGTACAGTCTAAATACACTCTGGCCAGCAAGGAGACTTCTTCAAGCGACAATTCTGACTCTTCAGGAAGTGAATCCGGCAGTAAAGAGGACGGTCACGACTTAGTCAATTCTCTCTCTCAACTCAGTGCAAGCACTGAAACAGATTGTGATTGCAAAAATGTAGACTCGAGTCTAAGTGATAAAATAGCGGAGCTCTGCGCAAAGCTAAATAAATTGAAAATAAAGTCTCCGAAAAATACTCCGGAAGTCATCAAGTCTGAATCCGAAAGTGTTTCAAATATTTCTAATGCCTCCACACAAATGCCTTACTTATGCATTGAAAAATCTTGTCAGGTAATTCTAATTTTTACTTTCTATGTTAGTTCTTTGTCTTTTAGAAATTACTCAGGTGATAAAAAATTATTCTTTTGATGGCCAGTAGATTGTCCTAACCCTTCACTGCATGAGATTCTTTTTTTTCAACCATAAATGGACTTTTGAATTCACTAGGTGGTCAAATGTATGCGAAAAGTAGCAAAAACAATAATTGGACAGTTTTTCGGTGAAAATTCTCATTTCTCTATTTTCTTCTAATTTTTTCACGCGCTGTAACACCATAAGAAATGGCGGGAAAGAAAAGAGAATAAAAAGTCAAATTTAAAAAAAAAAAAAAAAAAAAAAATTATTTTGATTACATTTTATAAAAAGCAAATGCCAAGAGCCTAGTTAAGAATAAAATTGGGGTTGAATTGGACACCGGGGGCGAACCCCCCCCCCCCCCCTCTCCTGGCCATGATTTCCATTATTAAATGCGTTGTAATGAGTGCTGGTAGTCTTTTGAAAAATGTTTGAGCCCGTTTTAAATTTTCTCATAATGTGACACTGGTGATGCAATTTGAAATGACCTGAATAAGTCAAAATATACATTACAATGTCTGATATAGGGCTTTATATAACATGTGTTTGAAAAGGATAACAAGGGGGCCTATCACGTGACTTTAGCCCTTCTCTTTCCTTTCTTTTCTAGTGCTCACATTCAAATAGAAAGAGAGAGAGAGAGACAGACCAATTCCTGTCTTCACCCGTAGTAGTCTCTGTTGATGATGAACAACAAGTGCGTTCGGAACACAGCCAATTTTTAAACCTATTTACTGTGACCTTCAAAAGATATTACCCAGAGATTACTAAGCCCAAGAGATATGGCATAACGATTCAAAAGTGTTGTTCGACTCCTACGAAGTATGCAATGTGGCGTACGCTGGTGATCGTAAACATTGTTATTGTTACTATTGTTGTTGTTTGAAACGAGGTTAGGATCTCCTCAACAGTTAACATTTCCAACAACATGAATAATAACAATGTTTACGGTCACCAGCGTACTGCACGTTGCATCACGGCCATTTTGCAGGCGTGTTTTATGGAGCCCGGCCAACGGTTTTTCAACACGGTGGAGATAGGAAGTGCCATATCTCTTAGGCTTAGTAATCTCTGATATTACCCCAGTCGAAATGTTTACTCTTTTAAATCTTGGCAATCTCTAAACATTTTTGCGGGTTTCAACTTTTCAAGTGTTTAGGGACTAATCAGCATGCCCCTTTGAAAGTACGTCATAAAAAATGGAAAGTTTCATTGAAAATAAAAGACAAATTCAACAACAAGAATTTCGACCTGGTTGCTTTCTTTTGAAAGTCATCGTACCTACACTTCAGTCACCTTCAGTCATTTTGTTTTAGCCTTATTTTTATTTTATTAATTAAAATTGTTATCATATTTGTCTATTGCTTTGTACCATTTCAGGTCTTTGCCAAGAGAATAGGAGATATCTTTCTTGGACACCATAGTAATAATAATTTTAAAGAGTCACAGTCGGAAAACATGTTGAAATCCTATTTAATGCAAGAAATGAAACACTTCAACGCTTTAATCGAGGGATACATGGATGATACTGCTTTCACAAGCGTGAGATTCTCTCAATTACATCACAGACTAGCCACAAGAATTGCTAGTTATTTATTATCCCAGTCTGACCGGGTCGGTGAAATATCAGAAGATTTATGTCAGTTAATTAAAGGAAAGGAAGTTTCCACCAAGTAAGTTTCAGTTTTGTTTCTTTTCTGATTTTCTTATTGGTTGTCTTTCCTTCCCCTTAGTTTATTTTTATTGGGCGGCCGGACTTTACTATTACTACTACTGCTACCATGACTTTATGATTTGAAATGTCGAAAAACCAAAAAGAGTCCCTGTGGGGAATCTTGAAAGTAACTTCTCTGCAAAATTTGGATGCATACGGATCATTGGTTCAAAAGTTATTTTGGGATACAGACGGACAGGCAGCTGCGCCATCGCAATACTTTCTGTATTTCTTACTTCGTTAAATGTGAGAAAGTAAAAACAGAGCAATGTGTTACGGTTGTCCTGAATTTTAGTGTATGAGCGAGCGCAGAATTTTAAGTCATTCCTGATGGAGTGATTTTAGAATGCTGTAATCTTTCAAAAATTAAATAAAGCACGTCGAGCAGAATTTAAATTTAAAGTAAGTTATTCAAAATTTGTGAATGCCGCAAAAGTTAATTTTTGAGTGGGTGTTTAAAATGAGAAGTGAAAAAGGGTCTGAACATTAGGTCAGGTGACACTTCTCTGGCAGTGGTGAGCTCGGGCCGTGGCCTCAACGTTGCCATTTAGCACTTTAATCTTTTCGGCCAACTGAAGTCAAATAATGAAGAGATCAGTGGCGTAGCGTGCAATTTGGCAATGTTGCAGTTCGTCCATTTAACTCCATATGAAAATTCGAATGCGAAGGTGTTCGCCGAACACCCAATATTTCGATCTTTTTTATGGATTCAAAAGGACGAACTACAACGTTGCCAAATTGCACGCTACGCCATTGGAACAGATTACAGTTAAGTTGACGTATGGGTTTTTTTGTAATTAACTATCTCATTTTTCTTTTTCAAGTGGTGTTGTTGACATATGTACCACTCCCCCATCACGGAGCAGCTTGTCAAGACTGGGGGAAGAGGAAAAGCTGAATTGTATTATCCAGCAGTGTTACAACGTACTCAGCTCACCGGTCTTAAATCCATGGATGGGTGATGGCACTCCGTCTTCTAATTGTTCTCTAACTGTCGAAGGAGAGGTTCAAAGTCAATGGGAATCATCGGAAAATTGTTGTTGTAACTTTGTTAAAAATTGGAGACCGCCTCGGAGGCACTACTCACTTAGCCGATTTAAAATGCGACGTAAGTAGAAACCTCACTAAATATTTCACCCAACTGTTTCATACCAGTATTCTTTGTACGTGTAAAATTGTCATTGGTGTTTCCATTCACAATCAGAAAAAACCTAGGGACAAGAAAGTCAGGGTGAAAATCTGGAAACAATTTTAGAAGTCATTGCAGTGGGGCAGTTGCAAGCGGAGAGACAGTGTATAGTAGAGACCAAGCACTATCTATCTTGCCCATGTTTGCGTGCGGTGGCAACTTTTCTTTTCGGGGTCTCAACATAACACCACAAACATGGTCAGGGTTGCAAAAAACCCGGGTTTTTTTAAAAAAAACCCCGACATGGCGGGTTTTTTTGGGTTTTTTCAGACTTGATACTGTGAAACTTTGATTTACGAATTTTTTTCGATGACAAACTGTAACTTTGTAGTCAAATTGTCACACATCCTAAAATAGGAGTCATCCTTAGAATAGAACAGAAAGTAAATTGGTTGAATAGGAAAGCCATGAATATATCAGCTACTTCTCACAGTGTTGCTTACGAGAAACAATCTTTGGAGAAAAGAAAAACCACATCTACTGTTACATCAGTGAATGAAAATCCTCAATACATTCTTCAATCGGAAACAGTCTTATTTGAATAAAAATAAAATACTTTGCAGAGCAAGATAAAATATTGAACGTTAGCTAATTTAAATTGTTTGACAGAAAATAACAAGAATGTCTTTACAATAAATATAAACAAATCAGTCTTATGAAATAAAACAGATTTATGTCCTTTTTTCCTGTTTTTAATCATTAAAATTGTTGTTTCTGCATGCTGGGTTTTTTAGCGGGTTTTTTTTGGGGGTTTTTTTTGGGTTTTTTAAGTGGGTTTTTTTGGGCTGGGGAAAATAGAACCAACCCTGAACATGGTCCGTACATTGACTGATTTAATTGTATTGAAAGTATTGAAATTCATTATGTGCATCAATATTATTCTAACCTATAAATTCTTTTTTAATTTTTGTAGACTCAGATTCTGTCAGAAGGGCTCGTTCAATAGTGTTCTCGTTGAATGATGACTCCAAAGTAAAGTATTCAGTCAATGGCAACCAGCAAGGTATCAGAATTTTTCTCCACCTTTTTTCAACCTTGAAATAATTGCATCAAGAATTCAAGCTTATAAAGCATCGCATCTAGACGTGCTTTTATTTGCTTTACGACTATTTCCAACCAAGTTTTGAACCTCTGAAGAAAATTACTCCTATTTTTCCTTTCAAGGAGGAGTTTCCAGTTTCAAAAGTGAACTGATTTAAATTTTTGAAAGGAATTAAAGTGTTGAAAAATTTTAGCAAAGCATTTTTTTATTTGAGCTGGCTTTTATCAAACAGTCGTCAAGTTATCATAACAGTGACTTTAAAAAAATATAATTCATCAAAAACTCACTTCCTAATGTCACCGCTGAATACTGTTCAGTCTAGAATCTTTCCGTTTGGGGATATCAATTTATATGGAAATTCAATGTGATAATTTTGGCTGATTCTGTTACCAAACAATATATCTGTAACACAAACTAGTGACATCTGTCATCCGCTAAAATTTCACAACATTTTTTGAGTTGATTTTCTTTAAAATTGTGGGTAGTTACCGTTATCAAACCAGCAAATTACACAACATCATCTCAACTAATTTCAAATTTGTATTTACGATCTGATGAGATGGCTATGTTGACTTTGCTGCAGAAATGGACACATTTATACTTAACAGACCTACTAGTATTTTGACGTTGCCTCTCAATTTTGACTTTTTAATTCCTTTAAAAGTAATCTGATGGATCACAATTGCTTGATCACGATTACTTGATATTTTCAGAATAAATTATTTGCACTAGGTCTAATTTTTTTAATAATATTAAAGCCAAGTGAAAATGTCAACGTCTAAAGTTGAGTAGATCCTTTTAGTATAAATGAGTCGAAATAATCTTTCTTAAATTGAAAATTTTACGAGTTCTTATGAGCAAGTTTAAGTAAGGGCATTATTTTTATGGAGTTTTTGTAAGAACCTATGCTCTAAAGTGCTGTTGCAAAGTTTACTACAGACTCATTCATTCATACTTATCCTGAAAATTGATGCAAATATAGGATGTATCAGAAACATATGTCGTCCTTGTAACCATGTATTCCAGAGGTAAAAATAATACTTTTTTTTTACCTATAAACTTGCGTCCAAAAATGCCCCCCTTTTGATCTACAGCCCCCCAAAGTTTTAAAAAATTTATGGTTTTTTTGGAATAGCGACCACCATTATGAACCGAATGTCATGAAAATTGGGTTTGGAGGTAGTTCTACGCATAAAATCCATTATTGACCGCGAGAAAAAAAAAAACATTCAGTCTGACTGTACTTTTCAGGCAATTTTGTACCTTCAATAGCACAAATTTTATGTTACAGATTGGAAATTTGAAAAATAATCACTGGAATCAGATGGGGAAAAACTTTAAGGAAGAATTTGGGTCCTCTTTATTTTTTTTGATACAATGCGTTTTAAGCGAGATAATTGCTCCACAAGGTGGTAAAGTCAGCGCTTTTATCATGGTGAGCGGCAGTAAGTATGCAACCCACCACTCCGCTGCTATTTACTTGGGGCCACTGGTTATAGGAAAAGCACTGACTTTCCACCTTGTGAAGCGATCATCTCGCTTAAAACGCGTCGTACATATAAAAAAAAAATAAAGAGGACCCAAATTCTTCCTCATAGTTTTTCCCATCTGATATCAGTAATTATTTTTCAAATTTCTAATCCTTAATGTTAAATTTGTGCCGTTGAAGGTACAAGATTGCCTGAAAAGTAAATTCAGACTGAATTTTTTATTTTCTCGGGGTCATCAACAGATTTTACGCGTAAAATTACCTTCAGCCACCAATTTTCATGGCATTAGGTTCATAATTGTGGTCGCTATTCCATAAAAAAACATACATTTTTTAAAACTTTGGGGGGCTGTAGCTCAAAAGGGGGGCATTTTCGGACACATGGTTATAGGTAAAAAATGGGCTTATTTTGATCTCCAGATTACGTGGGTACAAGGACAATGTATGTCTCTGATACACCTTGTTTAGTAGCTTTCTATAGAACTTCAAATCAGTGTGTATAAACATATCTGTTCAACGGATGTAACCTAATTTCTCGTTAAAATTTTCAGACAGCAGCGATTCCGATGAGGAATGGCATGATTCTGTCGCTGCTCCGTCTGTCTCAGCTCCTAAACATGCAGCGGACCCACAAAATGTAGACGAATTAATGATTCCTTTTGAAGCAACAGAAGCTGCCCCTGAGCTTTTCATAGAGAGGTATCAAGTTGCACTTTTTCAGACTTTTGTTTCTCTTTTACTTTGAATGTTCCTTCACTCTGTTTTGGTATAAGAACTTGAAAAGTGTTTTATATTGTTGTCTGGTTTAGATGCAGTGAAGTGGATCTTAAAAGACTTTAATTAAAAGAGGTTTATTATAAATGAACAGTTTTGCCCCCCCCCCCCCTAATGAACTCCCCCTCAAATTTTACACAATTATTGAGCATGGTGTCCCCCATCTTTCGACAAATTTTCCGGACAAAATAAAAATTAGAAGTGCTGTGTCGGGGGGGGGGGGGGGGGGGGCAAAGTTCAAAAATCCATACATCTTTGATCCATCATATCTCTTAAACCAATGAAGATATGAAGGTCCGGTCTGCCTTAAAAAATTTCAAAAAATATCGACTTTCACGCCATGAACCCCAATTGAACCATGTATTACTTTTAAATGTAGTTTTTGCATTTTTCGTGTTCTTTCGTACCTCAACCAACTTACTTTATTTTGAAGTCCCGAAATATGCTCCCTTCAATTTTTTTAAAATCACATTTGTCATTTCACGTAATGTCACTTTTAAAATCGTCCAAACTGCACCTTGGGGCGATTTTTTGTTTGAGAGTTATAGCGGTTACCTCCCGCTACCTGGCACAATCTCGATGCTCCCCTGCGTGGCGAGTGCGCTGGGAGGAAGTATTTACATATCAGTTGCATGCTATCTATCTTACTATAGCTTGTCCCAGAAAAGATTGGATTTGACATTTCTATGGTTTTCATGAAAACATCAGCTTCTCACTGCTCCTAACCAATCAGAACGCCCTATCTGAGGATGGAAACTGATGTTTTCATCAAACCTACAGTTGTCAAGTCCGATCATTCCTGGGACAGCCTATACTGTCTATCTCTATAGTATGAGCGTACTACATAAAGCGAATTTTCGCGACGAATGTATTCAACAAAATTATACAAAATCATTGCCAACCTACGCATGATAACAGAGGATGACTCGAAACTGGATTGTGTTTTTCAAACTTTTTCGGTGTTTTCAAGCATTGATGGCATCAATTCGATGGCATCAAGTCCGTAGGTGAATTCAATATTGAATCGATGCCAACGACGCCCGGAAAACACCTAAAAACACAATGAGTCTCCTCGAATATGTAGGTTAGGTTGGTATTGTTAATCATATTCAATTGTGAAAATTCGCTTATAGTTATGAGCGTTTTCTTTTATCCACCGCTTGTTCCATTATTTGCTATTATTTCAACCAACTTTCAACCAACCTGTTCTTTTATCCACCGGTGGTTTCATAATAGAAACCGTGTTTGTCAACCAACTCGTTATTTTATCCACCAAGTGAAAACTGGTAACCACCGCGAATCACCTGCGAGATTATGAATGTAAAGTGTGTGTTCTATTTGGTAAGCTATTATTAATCGAATCGTGAATCTTGAGTCTCAACAGTAATCGTAACGTGTGTTTAAAGTACACTACAGCAATTTTTACTGAAAATAATTAGTTATTTCATTTGTTAATTATTGTTTCATTTGTACAAAAACAAAACCCAACAGAACAAACAACCAACTTCAACCAACCCGTTCTTTTATCCACCGGTGGCTCATGGTTGATGACGTCATATAATAGAACCGAGACTTACCGGTGGATAAAAAGAGACACTCTATAGTTTGGATATATGTAGATTACAAAATATGGTAAAATCAGAGGAATGAAGAAACTTCCTTAAAGTACAAAATTAAAAATGTCACGAGCACTGAACAAATAGTCTCAGACTAGTCAGTGAATATTTCTGTTTGCTCCATGCATGAACCCTGTGTTTTTAGATTCATCAATTTGTCTCCTTTTTTTTCCAGATGTGGTCCGTCTAAAGTAGATCTGGATGTACTTGAAGCAATAGGAGATACTAAATTAGATTTAGTCAAATACCCTTTAACCAATTATTGGAAGAACTGTATTCTTAGTCACCCACCTGAAGTTAGAGAAAAGTAAGCGCCTTTTATTTGTTTAAATATCTACTCTTAAGAATGGGTCTCTTGCAAACTTTTGCTGCTGCTTTTTGGAGGGTCAATTCCAGAGACAAATAGAGACCCAGCACACCGTATGCTTCCCGTGTTAGAAAAGTGAAGCAAGTTTAGCGGTCACAGTTTTGTTCGGGAGTCACCGGCTGCAACGATAAACATTGCCTACTGTTGAATGTTGAAGCTCAACAAAAGGCTGTGATTGGTTCGCCGTCCCCGAAACGGAAACAGGTTTTGCTTTTCGAATGCAAAACACACCCTCATCAGTCAACAGTAGGCAATAGTTGGCTGTTGTTCCGATGAGTTCCGACCAAAATTGAGCCAGAAAAGTGGACACCTGTCGCAAGCTTTGTGCTGGGTCTCTATTTGTCTCTGGTCAATTCTTTTGTTAAATTGTGAAAATCTCATGTTAAAAGACTCAAAAGCCACTCGTGAACCCCCAAAAGATGTTCTACAGAATTGCGAAGATGGTGGTCGCACAGGCGAATTATCCCTGCATGCATGTGCCTCAAGCACCTGAAGATGGCTGACGACGACATTCGGTTAAGTACATAGATATTTGCCCGGTGTTTCCTCTTCAGAATTCGAGCAAATCGTCTCAAAACGTGGTATATTCATTATTCAGTATTCACCTCAGTGGTAATAGACGACAACGAGGATGTAAAATCTACTGGGGAAAAAACGCACAGAATGACACAAATATAGGTACTATGAAGAAGGGATTTGTTTGTTTACATTCTAACCAACAATATGCTGTCATAGGCCATATTTTGGTGCTCGTGGTGCATGCATGCAGGGTTGATTGGCTCATTCGACCGCTGCCTTAGGCTTCCCTTTAAATGCCGTTTGTGGGTTTATGAGTAGATTTCGAGACTTGTTAATGCTTTTACTGGGATTTTTATGCGATGTTGCATCAGAAGCACGGACAGTTTGGATGAAGTCCAAACTTTGAAATGCCCCGTTCGTTCTGGAAATCACTGAATTTTTCATCGATATTTTGAAAATTCTGTTTCCGCTGTTCAGTGATCTTTGTTCATTTTGGGAAGTATGCAAAATGCATCACGTGCACGAATTTGGCATGTAGTGGAAAACACCTCAACAGTGAACAGCTCAGTAAAAATTTTGGAAAAAGTTGCAATCCAAGCAGGAACATGTACTTGCAAAGAACTGGAATCTGTTCTGAGAAAGATTTGAACTTTGTTCTCATTATTTTAATCATTTAAACCCATTTTAAATTAATTTATTTTTCTTCATCTTTTAATAATGGGTTTTTCAATATACTTGTTTGTTTTTTTACCTTGCAACCTTACAAATATTTCAAAATTTTCTCTTGGTATTTTTGATCATTCACCACAAAATGGACTTATCTTTGTAAAATTTTCTGTCTCAGATATTTTTGATAAAAAAAGGGGAGGTGTCACTTGTCTTCTTTTTGATTTTATTCTTGTTGCTTATTCCAGATGGCGCAGTCTGAATCGATAGCAGCAGATGGATGGAAAACCTTTGTACGAAACTGATGTTGAATCTACTTTTCATTCAAAGTGTCTTGACTTTTGCACCACCTTATACTCTCTATTTTACCTGCCCATGTTTTGTTTCTCTCGTTAAAATGTGTGATAATTCTTTTGCATACCTATTCCAATTGACATGACTTTTTAAATCGTGTAACTTAATTTTATTAATGTTTTACCTACTCGTGTAAGCTCAATTTTCCTGTTTGTTTTACACCTTAAAAATTAAATCAAATTTTTTTGGTACCATTTTGAGTGAAAAGTTTGTTTTGTTTTGTTTTGTTTGAAGTTCCTATTGTAAACACTATAATAAACAATTATATTCACCAAAAAAACAAAAAAGCTACAAAAAACTCATAAAAATAGACCTTTAAAGTTGCTGAATCTCATTATTTTTGGAGGAAGAAGAAGATTTCTGGACACAGAATACTACAATCAAAACGGAAGTTTGAAATTATTTTAAAACATTTTTTACTTTAGGTCCGCCATCTTGAAAAGTGAGCATTTCTGGCAGTTTTCGGCAACCAGCCAAGTTGTGATTGGTTGTGTGTCAACCCCAATGAGCTATATCTATAGAGAAGATTTGTGAGACATGCTTTTGAGGCAGTCATGATGCAAATCTCTTATGGACATTTTTCTCATAGGATGGGTTTGTTTGCCTTATTTTTTTAACCTTTTTTTGAAAAAAAATAATTATGACAGATCCATTTGAAATTGGATTTAAACAAAAGTGCATGTGTTTTAGAGTGGCTATCTGTACACAGAAATCGATTCACAGTAGAATCTCGATTATTCAGATATTTCGGTTATCCGGATTTTCTGGCCGGTCCCGGTGAAATCCCCATACTTTCAATGTGTTTTTTTTTCTGATTATCCGGATTTCGGTTGTCCGAAAATTTCGATTATCCGGACAGAATTCGCGGTCCGGCAACTTTAACCGAATTTCTCCGTAACATTGCTTGAAAAAGAAAAAAAACAACCAGAAAACGCGATGTCCTATAAAATGGGTAGCTCCGTATTTACGCGACAGGAATTACCGTACACGGGTTGCATAACTTTGCATTTGAAGGGGCGTTTTAAAGAAATCTTCGCTAACTGCATTTCGGAGCGTCTAGATCGCGTTTTTCGGCGAATTTCGATTAACCGGATATTCGATTATCCGGACAAAATTTTCGGTCCGGCGAAATCCGGATAATTGAGATTCTACTGTAATTGTTTCTTTTGGAAGGAATTGCGCGATAAATAAACTGACACTTGACAGAAACAAGTAAAATTTTGTCACCTAAATAGTAGTTGTATTGGGATTTTGTGTTTAGATAGCCACTCTACAACACTTGCAATTTCGTTTGAAACCAATTTCGATTTGATTGACTTCATTTTTTGATTTAAGGCTAAAAAATATGAGGCAAACAAACTAGAATCAGATCGCCCATGCTGCCTCCCTTTGGGAAAGGACTTATAACCTGTATCAGCCTCTTTATCGCTATACCTCATTGGTCAACCTGAAGGTTATACGAGGGTGGATTTTAAAGTAAGTTTACCTATTTTTTTTCTCGGGAATTATTAATGTTAGAAAAAACAACAAACCCAGAGTTGAAACGTACGTACTCTCAGCTTTTTAACGAGCTACAGTTTAAATTTGGATTAAGCGTTACAGAGATATCGTGGATTTTCCACACCCGCCTCTCCTTCAAACGTGCCCACCTTTTTAGCCTCACAGAAAACATGAGTTTAAGACTTTGAAAAAGTAAATAGAGCTATTATTTTATTGAAACAAGTTATAACATTGTTGTGAGGCATCTCACCTCATTTTTTGACATAGTCACCCTCTAGATTCTTGAATTTTTTATATCGGTGCAAAAATTTCTGTATACAGCTGTCGTAAAATTCTTTCCCCATACTCCTCAACCAGGTTTTGACGCAAGCCGTTAATCCAGTTTCAATTCATGATGATTGCACTTTCAGTACTGACCGAAATTTTGAAGATCGATACAAATTGGATCATTTTATCAGTAGAAGAGTAGTCTATTTAGTAAAAAACATGCATTTAGGTGTAATTGAGATGTCTGATCCGGAGATAAGCGCATCGCCTGCCGAAACTCGCAGTTTTCTATAGCGCGTGAAAAGGTGGGCACGTTTGAAGGAGAGGCGGGTGGGGAAAATCCACGATATCTCCGCAACGTGTTGGCCAAATTTGAAAAACTAAAGCTCGTTAGAAAGCTGAAAGTACGTACGTTTTAAAGCTGGGTTTGTTTTTTTTCTAGCATTGATAGTTTTTGAGAGAAAAAATAGGTAAACTTACTTTAAAATCCACCCTCTTAGATTAGGTATACAGGTATGCTGATCTGACTTCGCGCTGACTCAAATTTAAGTAAATGCTAATACCAACTGTGTAATGATGTAGAAAATAATTGCACTACAGGTACTCGCTCATCAGAGAAATATTCTTTTACCGTAATCAAAGCATGTCTCGAGAAAAATTCCTCCTAGAGATTTCCGCATTATTTTTACAAAACAAGCTCTAAAAATTTTACATTCTACTTTTCCAACTTTTAATTCATAAACTTGATAAAAGCATTTCACAAGTTTGAAAGAAAAGAATAACCATTGGAAATAGAGTAGATAATTTGAAATTAGGGCCGGGATTCAGGGAGACCCCTCCAGGGAATCCACTTTGCAAAAGAACTCGGAAAAATAAATGCTGAGTAATCTTTCTTCAGACAGAGATTACACATCGAATCATTGTTGGTGCTTACAGGAACTTTTGCTCCTCTCTCACTGTCGGTAAGAATGAATGTGTCAAGACAAGGAAGGATTTATAGAGTGCTATCGGATTACCTCTCTCCTCCTCCAATGCATAAATTTCAATGGACAAAAAGAAAGTGGGAGAGAGAGAGAGAGAAGGATGAGTTTCTATGAGATGCACCACTGATCGTCATCACTTGAAAAGCCGGCGATGTAACTCACCGCGAGAAGCGTCGTTAATAAGACGTGGCAATGACAGTGACAATGAGACAAAGTTTAATCCCTAAAGCCCAAAGCTGCTTCAAGTTCACTGTCGAACCGATTTACAGTCACTGCAGGAGCCGACTTTCCGTAGCCTAGCAATCCTAGCGCAGCCCGAGCCCCTTAATCCCTTCCGAGGGAAAGTGTCAAGGGACAAGGGTGGGTGCGGGTTTGGACGCGCGATAGATGCCCGGTCATTCGTAATGAACTTGTGTTCAAGGGGGAAAACAATAACCTTGACATCAACCGCTCTACGCCAGCCGCGCGCGCTTCGCAGCTCAGTGCCCGACATCCGTCGGGTCATGTCACGTGTTCGGCTCGCATGTTCAGCGCGCTGCCTATCGGAGCTTAATCTAGGCGCATCGCGTACCTCGTCTTTATCTGCCTGGTGAAGGAAATGAGAGGGTAAAAAAAAAAAAAACAATGAGTGTCCCATGAAGAGTGAGGCAGGTGCTGTATAACTTTTGAACGAAACAAACCAGCGACCTCATTCTGATGGGTCTGTTGCGTACTTTTGCTACACCAATATAACTCAGTGTTTCGAACGTAAAATTCGGCGAAAATAACGATGCGCACATTAAAAACTTTCAAAATCCAATCATTAACTCAGAAAATACCTTCCATTTCAAACAACCCGCGCTACACTAGACACTATAAGCAAATTTTATTTCGTGACCAGGTCACGTTTTACGTGACCAAGTTAAAATCGGTAGGTGACCGAAATTTTATTATTCCGGTCACTTAAAAGTGGGCGGAGCCAAGCAACGTACGGTCATGTACGGTGCCGTATCCAAAGGTGACCGGGAACCGCTTGGTTCCGAATTTCGAGACCTACCTCCCGAGGTGGGTTACGTGAAACGTGACCGGACGAGTAGGTGACCGGAGGGAATATTTGAATTTTAAATCGCCTTGTCTGAATGTCTGTGATTGGCTCGCGCAAGTGACCGTGGTTTCGAAACTCTGGTTACGAAAGAAGTAACCGATGACCATTGGTCACGAAATAAAATTTGCTTTATGTCACCGACTTATAACTACATAGATGGAACCACCTCGTTTATATGTAAACACGAACAGAACTTACAAACATTGGAATTTTTCGTTTAGATCCGTACATTTCTTGTATTATTTTGTAATCTTTGATAAACTGAAAAGACCAGACAGCAAATGCAGCCAATAGTTCATGTATTTAGAAGGGAATTCCATCATTTTGTAGTTACTATGCTGTTTACTTAGGCACGGTGGTTCCGTCTTTGTAGTAGTATACAGGTGCAAATAGTGTTTAGTGTAGCGCGGGCTATTTGAAATTGAAGTGATTTCCTGAGTTAATGAGTGGATTTTGAACGTTTTTAATGTGCGAATCGTTATTTTCGCCGAATTTTACACAAGAATCAAGGTTCTGTACCTATTGTTGTAGCAAAAGTATGCAACAGACCCATTGCGTTTAAAATATTAACTTATTATCTATCGATTGAGACCAGAGATAACTAAGCTAAAGAGATATGGCAGAACTGCTCAAAACTGTTAATCGACTCCTACGAAGTAGGCAAACTGGCATACGATCTGGTGGACCATTTTTGTAAACAATTCTGAAAGTAACCGAAGTGCGTTCGGCTGGCAGTAAATGACTTTTGACTAAAGTTTTAGTGGTTATTTTGGTGGTTAAATTTTTCCCTTGACATTTTCCATCTTATCAACGTGTTTGGAAAGCAAAAAAATTCAGAAAAGTGTGTGCCTAGAATTTATTTCCACTAACAGCAGTAATAGCAGTGTTTACGAAAAATGGTCCACCAGGTGGTACGCCGTGTTGTATCACGGCCTATTTGAAGGCGTTTTTTACGATTGTCGATTAACGGTTTTCTTACATGGCGGGGATAGGACTTGCCATATCTCTTTAGCTTAGTAATCTCTGATTGAGACCAAGATGAGCAGAATCGTTTGAAAATTGACGCAGCCGCCAGCCGTGGACTTTCGGGGGAAAAAAAAAAAAAAAAAAAAAAAAAAAAAAAAAAAAAAAAAAAAAAAATGTCGACCCTCTACGGGCTTTTTAGCATATATTGTCTCGCAGCGAAAATCGAAGCAATAAATCGTCCGCTGCTCTCTTTCTCAGAAAACGGCTCGGTAACACCGACAATAGACAATACTACTTGTAAACATTATTATGGTTGCCCAACTCAACATGAGACAGATGAAGCTCATTATTTGATAGCACCGTCGTCTATTATATGGCAAACTATCAGACAATATTTTCGGCTCTAGGTATAGTAACCTCACTCGAAAACCTGATTGAAATTGACATTTTTGAATCTAGAAAATTTGATTTGATTTCTAAAGTTACCTCAAAATTTGCGGAATTCTAGGGACTGCGACAGTTACCGAAATATCATCATTTGAATGTAAAACAATTGAATAGGGCTCGTTTGTTTGCAATATGTACACATTGGTGTGTAAGTAGGCACACCACTCTTTGGAGACGTAGAAGCCGCAGAGATATCGAAAATGTTACCTTCCTTAGGTACAGTCGGCGAAAAAAGAATTGTCAGTCGACACTATTAATTTCGGGTCAGTTAGGCCACCCACAACGCTTAAAGTCACTGTGACAAGTGTCGCTGGTTGCTTACCTGAACCAAAAGCTAAGGGTGGACTGACATTTTTTAATTCGTTGACTGTACTTGCATATATCTTTCTTAGTTCGATGTTTTCTAATATCAAAGTTTATACCGGAAAGTATTTCCGAGTCTTGACAGTGGCGCAGCGTAGTGTGCAATTTGGCATCGTTGTATTTTGTCAATGGGTTTGTTGCAAACTTTTGCTACAACGATTTAGAGTGTTTAAGATAATGTAAAATCGCCTGAAAAGTCCAAGGGTGGCATCAGAATGTCATAAAATACAACAATAAACTCACAAGAGGCGTTTAATGAAATCCAAGATGGCGGAGAAATATCGAGCAATTTGTATGCATGCACCACAAACATCCAACGATAGCCAACTTTGACAATCTCACTGGAGGTAGAGGTTATGTGTTTGTTTACGTTGTGATTGGTTGTGATCGCTATATTCTGAGGTTGGCTATCCTTGGATGTTCGTGGTGCCGCATGCATACAAATTGATCGATATTTCTCCGCCATCTTGGATTTCATTTAACGTCTCTTGTGAGTTTATTATTGCATTTTATGACTTTCTGATGCCACCAATGGACTTTTCAGGCGATTTTACATTTGATTCAACTCTCTTAATCGGTGTGGTAAAAGTTTGCAACAGACTCATTTGAACCCATGTAAAAGTTGGAATTTGAAGGTGTTCACCCAAAACACCCAACAGTTCAATTTTTTTTATGGGTTTAAATGAACGAACTGCGACGTTGCCAAATTGCACGCCTCGCCACTGACTGGCTTGAGAACCATCATCGCCAGAAAGTAGCATTGGTTTTTCTGTTTTCATGGCGTGATTTCCATTAAAAACTATCTACCTCATAGAAACTTACATTGGACCAGTTTTTACTCAGAGCCATCGCCCCACGAGGAATAAAAATGTTGCTGTACGTTTTCTCGCGTGATTATAAATATAAGAAAATGCGCGCCTCGCGAGACTTGGCGAGCAAATCGAAGTTGTCAGGTATCTTTGTACATATCCACTCACAGATTCTCGTCACCACTGGCGCAACCAGGATATCTTCCATCTCTCTCATTTCCCATTTGAATGTATGAGTAGGAAAAGGACAGAAGGAGGGGGTTTTATCCCCTTGTCCATCCTTGTCTAACATACGTTTCTTAATGGAGAAAAGAGAGAGACGAAGAAACTCTCGGTGCGCTACTGGTAGCTTCCAATAGGTCCCTTAAACGAAAGATGCTTTGAGAGTGCAATGCACCCAGCAAAGCTGCCGTTTTAAGTATAATTAATGGTATTCATTCAATTCACCAATAATTCCACCGGTTGAGAAAAGATGACTTCGTTTAGTTCAGTGTTAAACTGTAATGCACGAAAATACTCGCATCTGTAATCTTTTCTCAAACCGGCGGGGTCGTCGATGACTTTAAAAAAACTTGCGGTTATTTTAATATATATAATAATTAATCGGCGATTGCTCCGATTGACGAAAGATTACAGATCAGAGTATTTTCGTGCATAGTACAGCCATACACTGAACTGAACTGTGTAATCTTTTCTCAACCGATGCGATGGGATCATCGGTGAATTGAAAAATTCAATTAATTATACGCAAAACGGCAGCTCTTACTTACACCTGGTCCTTTATTCCGGGATGGAGGGAGAACTGGAAGGGGCCTCCGAGAGTCATCTGCTCTTGATAGAAATTATTTCTAGAGAGCAGTGGAGCGCAGACACGAGCTCTTTGAGCTCTGATTGGCTGGTGGTTTTAGGCTTTTACGAAGCTAAAAACAGTCATAGACGTTGATGACTCCACGTAAAAAATTGATGAGGAAAAAGGTGAGGAGAGGAAAGAATTATATTGCAGTAACGGACCGGAATGCCGCCAAATCTGCCTTTCCAGTGTCCACCGCTCGCTGGTCCACCGCCACCGGCACCGTCGAACTTAACCTTCGAATTCGTTCACGCGGTCGACTTCTTTCACATACACACAGCGTCTTGTCGGGACCATCACCTAGAAATAATTTCCATCAAGGTAGGTACTCAAGAGTCTTCAAGGTTGCGAGTCTGCGACTCATTGGGTGGCTTTGTCAAAGGTAATACTCTAGCGCCTTCAATTCGCAGGTTATGCAATACCAATACCGTCATGTAGGAACAGTTATCTTACAAACAACACCATTAATTTCCGGCGCTTTTGGTGACAGGTGCTTGGTCAGGTTAAAGTATGCTGTATGTATGTACGCCACGCTTGCGCTTACCCATGTGACTGTGACAAAAGCACATCAGTCGACCTCTAAGCTTTAATTAGTTATTAGTACTTGCGCAATTCAACTGACCAACTCTTGCTCTTTTCTCTTTCGCAAATTCAAGAGCAATTCAAAATAAATTTTCCTAGTTTAATCAACAGCTAATTCACTGAAAATAAAACGCGAAAATGTGTCTTACCTATCATAAGCTCTGAAGAATCAAAGTTGTTTTAATGTGTTTAATTTGTTAAATTAATGAGGTTTACCATGTCACTTCTCGTGAAACTAATATAGTACAATTTAACTTTGTAATTAAATTTCTGTGGCCGTAAAATTAAATTCGTCTTAAGTTACCTACTCTTAAAAGTTATTTAAAAACGCTCGACCGTCAATATATTTCAAAACATTTAAATAGAATATATTCCTTTAACCTTTAACTGCATGATTTTTTTTTTTTTTTTTTTTCCAATAAAATAATTTTTTTTCAGTACAATTTTGATTCTTGAGACAGGGAAAAATAGTGAAAAAATTCTTTCCATTATATTTCAATGGTAAAGAGCCTGAATATTAATTGTTCCAAATATGGCCTTACCCGAATTTAGGTATCCATGCAACTGAAAATAAAATTTTCAGGCTAAAAAAAAAAATAAAAAAAATTAAAGTAGTAAAAAATAAGTTAGTAAGTTTCAATAGTTGTTTTTTTTGTATATGGTACCCCTGCGTTACTCCCAAACATAACAATGAAAATCTGAAAATCTCTATCAGATTTTCAGTGAGCTATTTTCAACCACTCTGCACGTTCTCTATCCTGTGCTGCGCGCTCTAGGACAAAATCGACAATTCTTACTCGTTTAGTATCTGTTCCACATGTGACCCACCATGCAGCGACAGTACAACTCAAGTCCCCTACTTTTATATAAGGCTTCAAAGTAATTGCTCCAGATCTGGGCTCATCTGCAGTTAAGGGTCAAATTTGGTCTGAAACAAGAAAAATACAGTTTTTTATAGAAAATATCGATTTTAGACAAAATTTCTTCAAAATTTGATTCGCAGAAGTTATACTTTCAAAGTTTTCTTTCTTTCAAAGTTATCCGATAGCGTTCGTATAACGAACTAACCAGCAAGGTAGTAGACGACAATTAGTACTGTGTACTATCACAGTTATTGCTATCTTTGATGACGTTTTACAACAAAAAGAAAGCTGATTATTTCTAAGATCGAGTCTAGGAATCAATATAATATTATGACGTTTCATGTGGGTGAATCAAGCTTCGATTGGAATAACCCTATCCTGACTCATCTCTGTCCCAATTTGATCAATCAGGGGTGGATTTATAACACTTGATCAAGGCCCTAGGCAATCTTGAATTTGAGGCCCCCTAGAAGAAAAGGAGGTATTCTGTGGGGATTTTCCCCCTAGAGAGAAAGGAAGTTTGAAGTGGGGACTCCCCACCCCAAAAATTTAAAAAGAAAAACTCAAAATAACTCCAAATACGAATCATCGTATTCTTGTCCTTCTTCCTTCCCCTTTACCGTTCCTTTCTTTTTCCTTCTTCCTCTACTCATTTTCCTTTTCTTCTATTTTTCTTTCCGTCGGAAGTTGAGGACCTTTTTAGTTATGAGGCTTTACGCGTCTAGCTGTTTCATTTTGACCTTAACAGAGAGGATATTTTTCGAGAAAAATGTTGAAGATGACGAGCAGCGGTGGTGCGGCGCGTCCATTTAAAGCCATGAAAAAGGTTGGAATATTAAGGGGCGCACACTCGCACAGTTCACTCCCTTTAATCGGTATTTTTCATGAATTTAAATGGACTCAATTCAACGTTGTCAGATAGCAAATGCCGCCACTGAAGATGAGTGAGATTACTCTAGGTATATTGAATCGTTATCACAGCATCGAGGGTTAATTAATCACTAGGAAATTATTTTTCAGAAAACGAGATTTAGTCAAACTAAAAATCAAAAACCGCCAATCCAAATCGACCTAGTCAAAATGGTGCATTAAAGTCTGTCGCAAAGGACTCGGAAGCCGGGAACGAGTGAAGCAGGCGATAGAAAGCGGAAAGACTGATCTCATGCGTAAAAAATTCCTGCAATACGGCGGTTATGCAATTCCACATCATTGAAGCCGGAATAGTTGTCTAGAATAGAGCCATTAGCAATATGATGTTTAGCGAATTAGATGTTTAGTTTTCCGTCTCGGGTGGTTTTTTGTAAAATTGTTGAACAGAAAAAGAACATTTTTTAAGACTTTTGAGACATGATAAAAAAGGTTCTTCGGACTTTCGGAACAATGAACTAGTTTCACTGTGAACGGATTCCATTTTAGATAAATAATTCATCTGTGAAATGCAAATAAAATAGAATCTTTTGCAATGGAGCTGTTGCAAACTTTTGCTACAGGCTTATTAATAGTTGATTATGGGGTAATACCCAGTAAAATAACGATTAGCGCACTAAAAAATCACGAAATCCACTCCTAAACTCACAAAATGCTTTTAAATGCGAGACCGTTATGGCGGCCGAGGCCGCGGTTTTCTTATGGCAATTGTATGCTTCTTCTTCTTCTTGTGTGGTGTTGCGAGAACACCTCGTGTAGATGGCGCTGATTGAAGATAGGGAGCCCCGATGAAAACCGCGGCCCCGGCCGCCATTACGGTCTCACGTTTAAAAGCATTTTGTGAGTTTAGGAGTGGATTTCGTGATTTTTTAGTGTGCTAATCGTTATATTTTTACAGGGTATTATCCCATATTCAACTATTAATAAGCCTGTAGCAAAAGTTTGCAACAGCTCCATTAACAGCCGCAGCTTTTAATAACAGCATAGACTTATAAATGACCGTTCGAAAATGCTGCTTTATGACATCATAATCATTGCCCAATTTTTGAATCTCCCCCCCCCTTCCCTGAAAAATCTTTCTATTTTCGTATTTACAAAATTCCAAACTTATCCAAAATCACACTCAATCTTACCGTGGTAATGGGGCTCTTGCAAACTTTTGCGACAAGCATATGAATTGCAGTATCCAATGTAAAAATCACCGGAAATCACAAAAATCGCACTGAAAAAGTCTAAAATTCAATAATAAACTTGGAAAACAGCTGTAACCGCAAGATTGTACTAGTGAAGCTATACAGGTATCACGAGCAGTGGCGTAGCGTGCAATTTGGCAACGTTGTATAGTTTCCATTTAAACCCATGTAAAAGGTCGAATGCGAAGGTGTTCACCGAACACCCAACAGCTCGATATTTTTCATGGGTTTAAATAGACACAATACAACGTTGCCAAATTGCACGCTACGCCACTGATCACGAGGTGTATAATTTCTCACTTTTTCTACAGAAACACAAAGATAAGTCTCATATTAGATAGGTTTATCCCATGATACATGCGCATAGCCCCGCCATTGAGCCCGATTCTGATAGTGAGTTTTAGTGTACTCATCGCCATTTTTACAGGTTTTTATACAAGAATCATTTCTTCAATCACCCGTAGCATCAAAAGTTTGTAAAGAGCCCCATTTATACATCCAATAAGTAGTGATCATTCACCGTTATTTCGGTGATGGGTAAATGATCCATTTCGCACGCTCGAACTTTCGGAACAGTGATCAATGAATCAATTCTGTATATAGTTCGCGCAAGTTAACCCTTTCACTACATATTATTATAGTCTCTTGTTAACATGGATTATTATGAAATTTCAAAAAAATTGACATGCTCATGGCATTATATGAGAAAAAGTCATTCGATTCGCTTGTGAAGGTCTGAGATTTGTGAAACTACTTTTTAATAATGCAGCACTGACAAATTTAAAAAAAAAAAAAAAAAAAAAAACCCCGAGGAATTTTCGTGTGACAAAGCGCCATCCATGGGCGCCCGCAGAAAAATTTTCAAGGGGGGGTGAAATTGTTGAACCTCAATAGAAGGTCTAGGAGACCCTCCCCCGGGGGGAAAGGGATTTTTTTTTTCATCCAAATGGTGTACAATTACTAAGCCATGGCAGGTGTATCAAATAATAGTTATAATTTTAACGTGTTTGATATAATGGATAGAGAGACAGCAGACTTATATGATATCAAGAAAAATGTTTAATTCTAATATTCCTTGCAAAAAATGAGTTAAAATTAGAAAATAAACAAAAAATGAAGTTTGTTTACTATTACTCCTTTGATTAACATTGCATTTCCTTTTTTCCTTTCATTTTTTAACGTGAAATTTTGACTTTTTTTAATTCCAGAGGGGGGGGAGTGTCCCCTCTTGCCCCCCGCTGTGGGCGCCCATGGCGCCATCATCCATTCCATTGACTCGAGTTTCAAAGCGAGAGCCGAACTGAATCAAAACTGTGGCAGTGATGGAAATGATGGAGCCTCGAAAAGGTGGTGGAAGGGGGGGGGGGGGGTAGAGGGGGGGGGGGGAGGACAGAGTTCATTCTTCGGGAGAACCGCGCTCTGCTCTGCTCGCTAGCCCCCCGCATCGGAAAGCGAGCGACGAGTGGTGTTCCTCTCCACTGCTCGACGACACTGGCGACTGACTGAGGCAAGTTCGATTCTGCCCGCTGCAGGAGACAGCCGTGTGTGTCTGTGCTCGAGCGACGACCGCAAGACAGTACGACCGTGCCGCGTTGCGCGCTTCGACGAAATCTAGTAACCGGGCAAAATATTCGCCGCGTCTTCGCAGCCCGTGTGATTAGAGTCGCGTGCTCAAGCGCGCTTCAGCTAAGAATCAAAAAACCCAAAAACTTCCCATAGTCCTCGAAAAAAAAAAAAAAAATAGTAAAAAAACACACCATCAGAATTTCCGGAGTAAATAAGTAATAACCGGTAATTATTAGTGAGTGCGTAACTTCAAGTGCGATATCAAGTTCGGAAAATAGTGTTTTTCTTTTACAATTTTTTTCCCTATTAGTTTATCGTTGTTTACTTTTTATATATTGTATACTTTCCCCGCATTGTTTTAAAAATCTCCGTCCCCTCCTCCTCCCCGGCAAACCCTGCAATTATCAACTCGGTGGGAATTAAAGTGCAGAAAAGAAGTGTTTTTTTTTTTTTTTTTTTTTTTTTTTTTTATTGCAACGGTCCCGTGTTTCAAAACGAGACGAGTTTCATCGTACACCAGCCCCCGAGAAGCCTTTCTCGCTTTTTATTTTTCTTTTTTCTTTGACTTTCCTCCCTTCGTTTGTATTAGTGTGTGCGACAGTTTTATTCTTTTTATTCTACTTCCCTTTTCACAGTATTAATCGGTCCGCTTTATTTTTTTCTTCACCCATTTCTCTCTCTCTCTCTTTTAATTATTTGCCATCTGAAAGTCTCACTTGCACATCCTGACAGCTGTTGTTTGGCTTCGCTCTCCGCTCTCCGGTAACACGTGTTGCATGCTGTTCTAAGGTTTTCTTCTGACAAAGGCCGCGTTTTGCCACTTCCGGATCCGCGGGAGAAACAGATTATCGGTTTCAGTCGTCCACTGTATCTCGCGATGAGATCGGATTTGGGTTTTGAAACCTAGTTTCGGGATTGTCTAGCTGATTTTAGTTCAACCACCTCCGGTGTTTCTGTTCGTTTGTTGTTTTTGTTTTTGTTTTTTTTTGTGAGTGCGGTAAATTTAAATTCTATGAGTGACTACGAAGGAAGAAAATCGAAAAGCTCCGAATTGATGTCAGATTTTCGCCACCTCTTCAGGACGTTTCGTTGTGTCCGTGTCAGGTTGTGTCAGCTGTAAATTTACGGGTCAGATCTAAAAGTTCCGAAACGCGAATACAGTGCCCCCCGCCCCTTCCCGATAAGTTTTTACCAATAGTATAATAGGAAAAAGAAGTTTGTGTCGCTGACAGAATTAATACTTTTTTTTTATCGTATATCTATATTTTTGTATTATCAAAGATAAGTATTTAAACAAAACAAAAAAACGACAAAGAGTTTGGAAAAGTTTATTGCATACGAAAGAAAAGTTGTGCGCGCGAAAGTTTTTAAAGTTTTCTTTTTTATCTAGTTCGCCTAGTGTCTGAAGTGTGCGTATTAGGCACCTATTTTCTGTGCTCAAATCTCGAGGTCGCTCGTTTGATGCGCTTGATGATTTCAATTTTTATCTACTTTAATTGTCTAATCATATTAGTTAGTTAATATATTTTTTTCTTCGAAGTTTCATGTGTCCACCATGTCTGTGATGTGCGAGCTTTATATCGTCCTCAGCATATTCCTGAGCGTTGTTTTCGGCTGCAGCTCGGCTAGTTGGTCTCACACGAATCATATGATCAGCAACACCTACAACCCGGTTTTCGAGGAGACTTCGGACAGCTACACGACAGCGTACCTGAACGTAACGTATCGCGATCCGGAAACGGGGCTTGTGCGCACGGAAAAAACGGAAATAGGTAAATACGGCGAGTATCATGTCGGCTTCGCATCCGGCCTTCTCATTCATCTTGTGTCCGACGGCGAGGATTGGGACACGACCGGTTGCACTCTGCCCCTGCGGCCCTCGGACGGGAGCGAATTCCCGCCGAGGAACCAGAAGTGGATCGCTCTAGTCCGACGCGGGGCTTGTAATTTCCAAGTGAAGCTGGATAATGCTCATCATTACAATGCCTCCGCTGTCATCATCTATAACGATAGAGAATCAACCAGTTTGGATAAAATGAAGCTATCCACCCGGCATCGTAAGTTACAACTTTTAAACTTATTCTCCTTTCGTTATTATGGCGTTCTTGCCGCCTTGTTTGACCCCTTAAGATGATTCCAGGCGAAACTTGTCCAGATTTCAGTCCGATGGATAGCGAGACGAGTCGCTTTTGGAATACAGTGACTAGATAAACCACAGTGTGGTCAATTGCTACGCACCCAAGCCGACCTTACCACCCATAAGAACGCGTGTAAAACACCCGATTTTCAGAAAATCATAAAAAATATAAGTCTAGAATCAAATTTGGAAAATAAGGTCTCAATTGAAAGCTTAAAGTGTCAAGATTTTGAACCTGAGCTTCAAACTCTGTAACTTTAGCCCTTATTTTGCCATAATCACTGAATTAAGGGGATCCTTTCGTCTCAGCCATCAGCGGTCAGTTTGTTTACATTCTCCCAAATTCCTCTCCACTCACACCCACTCGATCTTATTTTTTGAAAATCAGGTATTTTACACGCATTCTTATGGGCGGACGAGGCCGCTTAGGTGCGTAATCGCCATCCAATCAGCAACACGACCAAAATAACCCCATACTGTGGTTTATCTAATCACTGTACTTTTGGAAAGAGTCGTGTATTTGGCATTTTAAATTGACACCAAAGAAAAAACGCAAAATCTAAGGACGTCAGCACCTGAAAAATATTTGAATGGCTGTTTTGAGCCAAGAACGAGCAAAGTTGGTTTAACATAGGTGAAGCCGTAAATTATGAAATTCATTTCGCCATTAGCTTAGTGACAGTGACGTAGCGTGCAATTTGGCAACGTTGCATTGTGTCCATTTAAACCCATGTAAAAGGTCGAATGCGAAGGTGTTCACCGAACACCCAACACTTCGATATTTTCCATGGGTTTAAATGGACGAACTGCAACGTTGCCAAATCGCACGCTACGCCACTGCTTAGTGAGTGAGAGTGCAGAGTGCGAGTGATGATGATGATATGTCTGTATCTACTTACTCGCACTCACTGAGGCTTAAGGGCATTTTCGTAAGAATTTAATAATTTCCGACTTTATTTTTGAGTATTGCAGCTTGACAGTTTCAGGGTATTTTTCTAAAGTTTGCTCGTAGAAGCTGACGTTCCTCAAATTTGTGTTTTTAGCGTGAATTCGTCAATTTTAGCCAACAACTGGTTTTTTTTTTTTTTTTTTTTTTTGGAACAGCGCGACGAATCGACCCAGGAATTATCTTAACTGCCAGGTTCCCGGTGAAGATGATTAATCAATAGTAGCTCGCTCAAATTGAGTGGGTGTAGTTAAATATTCATACAACACGGTGTTGATTTTGCATACACAATTGATTGAAGGCGCCCGAGGAAAAATCATTTTAAAATATTAACAATGGGGCTCTTGCAAACTTTTGCTACGGGATTGAAGAGCTGATTCTTGCATAAAAACCTGTAAAAATAACGACGAGTAGGTACACTAAAAAATCACGAAATTCACTCTCAGAATCAAGCTTAATGGCGGTTTGACGCAGGTATCATTGGGGATTCCTATATCTAAATTAAGACATATCTCTGTGTTTCCGTAAAGAAAGTGACATAATAGACAGGAATCTCCCATGATACCTGCGTCGAACCGCCATCACGATCTTGCCATTAAAGTAGTTACCTATGTCGGTTTATTACTGAATTTTTAGACTTTCTCAGTGTGATTTTCATGATTTTCACTGGTTTCTTCATCAGAATGGACTATTCATTTGCTCGCAGCAAAAGTTTGCAAGAGCCCCATTTGGAGTGACAACAAACTGGCAAAGCTGCGCATTTCGTCCATCAAAACCTGAGAAAAGGATGGAACTATTGGAGGTGTAAATTTTCGCTCGGATTCAAATGGACAAAGAACGATGTTGCCAGATTGCACGCTGCGCCATTGAATATACGTTATTAATCAAGCTCATCAACTTGCAGTGCACTTGCTCTCAGTGCAGAGTCGCAACGTTTGATCAAAAGTGAGGGTATTTAAGGACCATTCATGTAATACGAAATTTGGGTTCTGCTGACCTGACTGATTGTGAACCATCAAACAGAACCGACAGGACAAGAGAAAACGGGGATCGACGGATTCTACACTTCTACAGGTCTAGCTAGGCCTCTCGTGATCACATAAACACGACTTACAAGAGACTATCGTTCTGGTGCCGACTTTTGTTGTTTGATGCATGCACGGACGCACGGTCCTCCGATCAACGTGAAAGTTGCGGATCCTCGTTTCTGATTGATCAGCGGTGCCATCGATGACGAGCGCTTGGCTTAGCGCAAGATCATCGGCACCAAAATAAATATGCGGTCCCCATCGTGTTTACTGGAGTCCCTGTATGTAGAGAGTTAAGACAAGAGGGCAGTTAACCTCTGATTGGTCAACGAGTTTTAGGCCCTACGGGCGCCTCCATTGGAAGTGTTTTTGCACATGTTTTTTTTTTTTTTTTTTTCAAACGAAAGGGTCCAACGGTAGGTATTTTATGGATAAAATAGTTAATTAATTGTCGATGATCTTTCTTCATTTCAATCATGACATACCTAGGATAATAATTTAATTAATAATAATAATAATAATAATAATTAAAAAAATAATAATTAAATAATTAAATTAATAATTTAATTTTTTTGTATTTAATTCCCAAAAGAATCTTAAAACTCATAAATAGATGTCGATCAACAAAATCAGTGAGAGATTATACACTATTGGAAACCCTACGGCACTGTAATCTTTGCATTGGATCAAACCACAACAAATGACCTTCAGAACGTAAACAAATGTGCAAAACTGCATCCAATAGCGGCGCCCATGGTTTCACTTGTACCTATTAACTCTCTACACTGGCGCAACCAGGATATCTTCCATCTCTCTCATTTCCCATTTCAATGTATGAGTAGGAAAAGGACAGAAGGAGGGGGTTTTATCCCCTTGTCCATCCTTGTCTAACATACGCGTTTCTTAATGGAGAAAAGAGAGAGATGAAGAATCTCTCGGTGCGCTACTGACTCTCTACATTAAGAGACTCAAGTGTTTACTAGGTCACATGACACCGTTGAAACCAATATGATCAGTCCATTTCAATATTTCTTCTTTTTTCGCCGGTCTAAAGCGCACCATCAACTTGCCGAAAGACAATTTATCATAACTATCCCGGCACTACAGAACCGGAACAGTGGCGTAGCGTGCAATTTGGCAACGTTGCAGTTCGTCCATTTAAACCCACGAAACAGATCGAACTCTTGGGTGTTCGGTGAACACCCTCGCATTCGATCATTAACATGGGTTTAAATGGACGCAATACAACGTTGCCAAACTGCACGCTACGCCACTGAACCGGAACCGGAACCAGGACACTGGCATCATTTGACTTCTCCGTACGTCCACAAATTTGAGTGATTGCTATTAAAGACTGCGTAGAAACTTGAGAGTGATGAAGACGCATTGATCGAAGATGAGAGGGTCATTGGCGTTCGTCGGACGCCACGCCTCACAATGGGACGAAGTACGGAATTTCCCGGACATTTACTTATTCATGGACAAAAATCAAGATTATGATGAGCAATGGGTCTGTTGCGTACTTTTGCTACATCAATATAACTCATTGCTTCTAACGTAAAACTCGGCGAAAATAACGATGCGCACATTAAAAACTTTCAAAATCCACTCATTAACTCAGGAAATACCTTCCATTTCAAACAACCCGCGCTACACTAGACACTATATCACCGACTTATAACTACATAGATGGAACCATCTCGTTTATGTAAACATGAACAGAACTTACAAACATTGGAATGTTTCGTTTAGATGCGTACATTTCTTTTATTATTTTGTAATCTTTAATCAAACCGAAAAGACCAGACAGCAAATGCAGCCAATAGTTCATGTATTTAGAAAGAAATGCCATCATTTTGTAGTTATACGATGTTGTTTACTTATGCACGGTGGTTCCGTCTATGTAGTAGTATACCGGTGCAAATAGTGTGTAGCGTAGCGCGGGTTGTTTGAAATTGAAGTGATTTCCTGAGTTAATGAGTGGATTTTGAACTTTTTTAATGTGCGCATCGTTATTTTCGCCGATTTTTACTTAAGAACACGGAAAAAAAAACTACGGTGAAATTAACCATACTATAGCTGATTTTGACACCTGCTAGATGTTATGGCAATGTTAACCAAAAGTATACTATGTTTTGACTAGGTACTAGGTGATGTTACCTGATTGCATGTCGAATTTACTCAAAGTATCGGTAAATGTACCATACTTCTGGTCAAGTTTACCATAACATCTAGCAGGTGCCAAAATCAGCTATCGTATGGTTAATTTCACTAATCTTTTTTTTCCGTGAATCAAGGTTCTACATTGCTGTAGCAACAGTATGCAACAGACCCATATTAATGGCAAGATGACTAAAAACTCAAGTTTAACAAACGATTTCACAGTTTGAAATTAGTAGGATAACATGGTTTTTCAGACGGGAAATAACGACTTTAAAACGTTTCTGAACTAAGCACAAAACGAAAACTTCAAATGTCCAGAAAAATTCATGTTTGGTATCGGTGTGCGGCTGCTCCTAGGGAAAATCGATGATAGGCAACCGCTCAGTCCGACAGAGAGTTCATCAACACTCACTCAGGGAACTTAGGGAATCGGTTCTACCTACACGCGAATCACGCTGACAGGCGTATTTATTTGTAAACCTACTTCCTAGAATCGCCGCAGAGAATACACTATTAGTATCTCTATTCAAATTGATATCGCGTTGATTACATCGAGGCTCCCCCCCCCCCCTCCCTGCTTTTTGATGAAAGGGAGGAAAGAAGAGGGCAAATTATTGATCCTTCCTTCTTATATCAGAATGAATGAATTTGCTCTTTGCTTGAAAAAGGGGGTGGGGGGGGATAAACCGGAGACGCTCAAAAGCTTCTTGACCGTTGGCGTTTCTGGCGCCACTAATCGATCAGTGGTGTAGCGTGCAATTTGGCAACTTTGTAATCTGTCCATTTAAATTCACTTGAAAGATCGAATTCAAGAGTGTCCATTCCAAGCAGTTATGATAGCTCGATGCTTTTAGTTGGTTTAAGTCGGAGCTGCCGTTTTGCGGATAATTAATGGATATTTTTTCAACTCACCGATGATTTCACCGGTTGAGAAAATATTATAAAGTACACTTCTGTGTATAAATTTTTACGGCACACAAATCCTCGCATTTATAATCTTTCCTCAATCGGTGAAATCGTCGTTAAATTATTATAGAATTTTTTCAAAGTCATCGACCACTCCACCAGTTTTACACTGAACTGAACTTTGAAATCTTTTGGTCAACCGGTGATAAAATCATCGGTGAATGGGTCTGTTGCAAACTTTTGCTACAACGATGAAGAGTGTTTCATCGTATGTAAAATCGCCCGAAAAGTCCATTGGTGGCATCAGAAAGTCATGAAATGCTATAATAAACTCACAAGAGACGTTTAATGAAATCCAAGATGGCGGTAAAATATCGAGCAATCTGTATGCATGCACCTTTAACATCCAAGGATTGCCAACGTTGACAACTTCACAGCTTCAGAGGTTATGTGTTTATTTACGTTGTGGTTGGGTGTGATCGATATTGTGAGGTTGGCTATCCTTGGAAGTGCGTGGTGCATGCATACAGGTTGCTCGATATTTTACCGCCATCTTGGATTTCATTAAACGTCTCTCGTGAGTTTCATACTTTATTTTATGACTTTCTGATGCCACCAATGGACTTTTCACGCGATTTTACATGAAATTGAACACTCTATAGCGCTGTTGCAAAAATTTGCAACAGACCCATTGAAAAGTGTCATTAATTATACGCAAAACGACAGCTCTGGTTCAAGTAGACGAAATGTAACGTTGTCAGATTTCACGCTACACCGCGCCGCGACAGTGCCACTGCTTTCAAGTGAATTAATAGTGCACCTTATGCATTCTGAAAACGTTGCAATTTGTTCATTTAAAGAACCCATCAAAACTGTCGAAATTGAGGGTATTCGCAGTGCACTCTATTTATAGTTTGATATTTTTCAGTGTTCTAAGTAGACAAAATATGATGCAGATGCCGGTTGAAAGCGCTCAAATTCATAGGCGGATCCAGCAATGTGGCATCTGCTTATTCTCCCTATTTGAATGTATGATAAACAATCGATTCATGAAGAGGCTGCAGCTCCGGGACTAATCGATTATTTCTCACACAATCAAATGGGAAGAATGCACTGTTGCCAGATTGCTAGATCCGCCTATGGTCAAAACTCGATATTGTGCTCGACTATTATAATATAATATTTTAAGTCAGGTTCTTTTGTCTTTTGTACTTTGGCGAACGATTAGTGACAGTTGAGTTCGTTCTAAAAGTCTAATGTAGGACTTAGCAGGGTTAGGCCATCAATAAAATTATAGAGTGTTCGCAAACGGACGATTTTGCACGGCGCACAAATATTTAAAAGAATCAGAGATAATATTTCGGGCGTAGGATTAGATTAGAATCTGCAAATTTTCGTGACTGGCACTATACCGGTTTTCAAAAAGGTGATTACGCATCAATTATTTAAGTCGTTTGATTTTCATTCGTTATATAATGTAAAAGATACATCTTTGAAATGAAGACTGAACAGCGAATGAATATTAATTAATTTGAATAAACGAACTGGACCGAAGTCACAGCACCCCGATTGGAAGGAAGGCTAAAAAGAATGACTTTTAATCAGGGAGGAAACTGATGCACGCCAGAAAGTACTTCTGCGAAATAGTGAAATCCATAATACGCGGTTGCCGTTAACATATTCTTTGTTCCTTGCTTAGAGGCGTATATAGCATGCATTTTGGCGAAAATATATTTTGTTCATTTCAACTCCTGAAAAGTATCGAATTTGAGGGTGTCCTTAGCGCACTCTGCTGATCGATATTTGTCAGTGGTTTAAGTGGACAAAATGCATCGAATGATTTCGCACCATGTTACTTTACAGAAAAAAAAAAAACACACACACACACTTTTAGTAGCTTTGACAAAATCTTTGGTAGAAAAATGACTCAGCAAAATAAGACTTTGGTTGAGCCAACCAAATCTTTGGTTCACCCAGCAAAACCTTTTTAGTTAGGTGTACAAAACCTTTGGTTGGCTCAACTGAAGTCTTTCGCCGGGTCATTTTTCTCCCGAAGATTGTATCAGCGCTACCAAAGTGTTTTCTCTGTTTTTTCTTGTGCTCAGATGTGGCACCTCAACTTTGTCCTAGTTTCAACTAGTGGCGCCTCGTGCAATTCGGCAACAATTTTTTACCTTCATTTGATCTCCGCAAAACAATCGATTCGATAGTGAAACGCTACTTTACCATTCGATTGTTGTACATAGATTCAAATGGAGGGACAACATCGTTGCCAAATTGCACGAGCCGCCACTGCAGGTTCCAACTAGAGTCCCTATATGTAGAGAGTTAAGACAAGATGGTAGTCAACTTCTGATTGGTCGATGAGTTTTAGGCTCTACGGATGCCGCCATTGGATGCGATTTTGCACTTTTGTTTACAATCGCAGTTGTTTACCAACGGTATTTTGCGGATAAAGAGTTATACTCTGTTCACTATACGACGGCCTCGACAGGTCAGATTTGCACACGCTCAGCGCAATGTAGTCATCGAGTTAGACAATTTATAGTGAGCCGAGAAATAGGGGTCATCGGTCTTCACAATCGCCTCGTCTACTATGCTCGGTGATCCATGCTAAGTCTCGGCAACACAACAAAGGTTGCTACATTCAAGTCCTAAGGGAAAATTTAGAGTTTCAACTAACTTTATTAAGTCATTGTAGGAGTCTCATAACGGATCCAAACAGTCGCGAAACCATAAAATTGATAAACAACAAGTGCAAAATGATCATGGCCGAAAACGTTTCTTTCATAAATTTTGAAATTAAATCATATTTCTTGAACACTCAGTCCGAAATTCGTTTGTTAGAACCAATACCTTGGAATTTCATGCTGAGTTTTTAATGAGGAAAATTAAGCCAAAGTGAATTACAAAAAATTCGTGATGCGACGTAATTCTTATGAACCCTAGAGACAAAAACGCATGGTGGGGAAAGGTTCGATCAGTGAGCGCTTGATGCGCCGAGCTGCGTTTGTATTTACACATTTTCAAAAAACACTGTCCAGTGGTCGAGGCCTCGTATAAACAGAGTATAACTTTCGACGAATCTGTTAATTTTAATCATGACACGCCTCAAGAATGTCTATAAATCCCAAAAGAATCTTCGAAGCGTAAATAGATGTCGATCCACAAAACACTAAAGATTACATCGTTAGAAACTCAGCGGAAATGTAATCTTTGCAGTGGACGAAAACACAACAACGGCCCTTAGAATGTAAACAAATGTGTAAAATCGCATCCAATGGCGGCGCGCCCATGGTTTCACTTGTCTTAACTCTCTACAAATAGGGACTCTAGTTCCAACATCTTGGGTTTTGAATAAAATAAATTTTAAATTTATGGGTGTGAGTGAAAAAAAAATCGCAAAATATCGACTCTCGGTCTCCCCACCCCCACACCGGCAACAGTTTCTACTTCTTTGTATTTCATCATACGGAGATCGTGCGAGCGGTGATGTCTACCGGAAGACGTTCACTCAATCAGTCGGTGACCTTCTTTAAGAATATACCGTAGTCGAAGTTGAAGCTTGAAATATGATTACAAGATCGATGTGTGAATGTAAAGTATCGATACGAGCCAGCGGTGCGAGAGGCTTTTTTATATACATATAGCTTCAGCGGCATTTAAGTGCCACGCTCATATGTATATAATGTAATCAGGTAATAAAGATAAAAAGTCGTAAATTTTCAACTTCCCATGGATTTAAACGATCTGCACAACTGTTGCAGTTTGTAATGAGTTTCTTTTCTCTTTCATCATCCTATACACTTCTTCTTTTTCTACCTCTTCGCTAAGTAGTACCTTACAAACTTCATTTCTTCGCCTTGTTTCTCACAATGTTTCTTCGGTTTCTCCATTTAAACACATGATAACAATCGATTCTCGCGGAGGCTACTAGCCTCTTCAAAAATCGATTGTTTTAAGAAAGTTTTAAATGGTAAAATCAAACAGTGGCCACATTGCACGATGTTTTGAAGAAAGTGAGAAATTGAATTTCCTTATTTAAACACATGCCAACAATCGATTCTTGCGGAGGCTACCAGCCTCTTCAAAAATCGATTTTTTTTAAAGAAAGTTTAAATGGTAAAATCAAACAGTAGCCAAATTGCACGATGGGAGAAATTGAATTTCCTTATTTAAACACATGCCAAAAATCGATTCTTGCGGAGGCTACCAGCCTCTTCAAAAATCGATTGTTTTAAGAAAGTTTAAATGGTAAAATCAAACAGTTGGAAAATTGCACTAGCCGCCACAGGCTTGTGGACAGTAAGTATCCGTTTCACTTTTACATTAAAGGGTGCCGGTAAGGTGGTATAATTTTGGAGCCAACTACTGGCCCACTACTGATCAAACAGATAGATTTGAATTCTCAGAACTAGTGTGTGCGATGTTCTAGTTTGTTCCTTTTGATCTCTATGGGCAGATCAGTAGCAAAATCAGAAAACCTCTTCATTGGGGGGTGTGCCCCAAAAATGTACCCATCTCAAACAAGGTGACGCGGTGGGGGATTAACTTCATTTAAAATACACGCATACAGTACTTTTGTTAAAATTCGTCCAACCATTTTTAAATTAATTAAATTTTAATATTTACATATTTTTTCAAGTTTTCCAGTTGATTTTAATAGAAAAAAATTCCTTCATAACCTCCTAAAACAAAAAAAAAAAAAAACAAAAAAAAAAAACAAAAAAAAACAAAAAAAAACAAAAAACAAAAAAAAGAGGATATATTAATATATTCTCGGCAATTTTTTGTCGGGGTGACTGACTTAGTCGCGTGAGAGGCTATAAGTATAGTCCCGTAACATGTTATTATTGCAATGCCCACAAAGGTCAAATTTAACAAGCAGGTGAGACGTGTGGCGGAGGGTGGTTGGGTGGATCTATCGAGCTGGTTTACATGACTTTGGGATTGAATCCGACCCAAACTAAATTCCGTCAACCACCGACAACAATAGTCAACTAATTTGCAATTCTGGTTTATTTTCGTTCACCAGATCGGGATCGTGCGGATCTAGATGTATGGATCGATGGAGATCAAGATCAAGGTCACTAGACGCAAAAAAAAAAAAAAAAAAAAAAAAAAAAAAAAAAAAAAAAAAAAAAAACCAGCATTACCTTATTGTTAGCGGCGGCTCCTCCATATGAAGCTATAGACAAGAATCGATACTTTTCGGGGGCTCCGCAAATAATCGATACTCTCGCATAGGTTCAAATGGGTGAAAGACAATAGACGGTTTTAGTGGGAAGTCAACGGTTAGCCAACAACCACAACAATGCACTAATCGGTCGCAATCGGTTGTGATAAAACTTGCGTAGCGTTCCAAACTATCTCACTCACTCTCCCGTGACCCCCATGTATATCTATCTCTTTCTAGTATCGAAATTTGTATACAGGGCCTTGTTTTACGACATATTATTATCAAAATCGCATTAAAATGCCTCGAGAAATTCATTTCTGCCATAAAATTTCACAAAATAAGTCTCCATATACGATTTTTGAAATTAGAGTGAGATGGCAGTACACGGGGGTCACGTGAGAGCGAGAGAGACAAACCGGCTTTGTTTGGAACGCTCATCACCGGCAGTCGCCATCACTAAAACCCTCTATAATCGAGGTAGTGTTGGCAGAGACTGTTAGAAATGTTCACTCCATCTCCGGTTACGCAAAAGCCACGATATCTCCCGGTGTATAGTTTTCGGAGTAGAAAATGTCGCGAAAGGGAGTAAAGAGAAAGTCATAATTTGCACTTCTACGGAAGTAAAAAATTAAGGGAATCCACTCTTTACTCACGGTATACCCAATGTTTACTCCGCACGAGAGTAAAATATCCCTTAATTTTTATGTTGACTCCGATTTTTACTCTGAACTTTATGACCGATTTTCAACAGTGTAGGAAAAAATACACTTTTTACACAAAATTAAGTGAAAAAAACGTGTATCTTGTTTTTGTCTTTGTTTTTGTGCCAAATCTGGCAGCACCGCAGTGGCGGCTCGTGCAATTTGGCAACCATGCTTTTTTGCCATTTAAACCTATGCAAAAGTATCGATAACTTGGGGGTGCATTGCACCTCCTGAAGATCGATTGTTTAACATAGGTTTAAATGGAGTGATTACGTTGTTGCCACATTGCACGAGCCGCCACTGCAGCACCGAATCGAGACTAATTTTCCACAGTAATCTGACAACCGCGCGATGGTAGTTTACGTGTAATTTCGGTTAGTTTCGATTCGTTCGCGCGGACGGACCGCGGTCGTGGCCGAGAGGGTAAGGTCAAAGTCGCCTCTGTTTTGCTATTAATAGGAGTGGGATTGTGGTTGCGGAATGACGGGGGGAGAGGGGGGGTGAGGGGGGGAGGGCAGACTAGGCCCGAACCGACCGACCGACCCGGGGGACGTCCGATCTGAATTCTATCATCGTCTGTCAGTACTTCGTTCACCCCGTCCACCCTATCTATGGTCCTTCGTTTTGTCATATTGTTACTAACCTGAGTTCCATCGTATCTCGGTTGATAACGAAACGAAAACAAAGCTATAGCTTAAGTACCTCAAAACGAATGAATGGGAAGCCATTGGATTGAATGAATATCATCGCAAGCGCCGCACGTAGGAGTATTTGCCCCGAAAACCTGGCCAAAAACGGAAAATTGAAAAGTCGTCCAAAAAACAAACTATTGATGGTTTTTGAGAGGTAAGTAACCGCTCTTTTGCGTAATAGATGTGTCGGAACATCTACGTTTATCTACTGTTTAGGGGACAACATGGAACTGAGCGCTCGACGCACCTGCGGTTGTTCACCACTCGAAGCGCTGTTACTAATCAGTCAATACAGTGACTAGATAAACCACAGTGCGGCCATTTGCCCTCCACCCCTCAAGAGTGCACCCACTTTAGCATTGGCAGCATGGGGAGTATGATTGTTCTTGGGTTTCGGAATGAAGATTTCTCTACCCCCTGTCTGAAAAAAGTCATTAATGCCATGTATAGACCATTTTTAGGGCGGGGGGGTTGCGATATTTTTTGCGAGTAACTTAGGAACACACTTCCTCCCTATGGCGCCCGTGTTAAGTTGGGTGCGCAACCGCGGGGGGTCAGTTACGGGGAATCGTTGATTTCTCTCAATTTTGCGAACCAATATGTTTCAAATTTGACCAAAGGCCTTCAGTCGTGTCTAACTTGCGTACGAGAACCCTATGAAACCGTGAAACTACTTCTAAATGCTCAAATTTGCGATTTAAGGAATCCGACCAATCAGAAAGACGACCGAAATGGCCACACTGTGGTTTATCCAGTCACTGTATCAGTCAACATTTTCCATCAAGGACAAGCGTTGGTGCATCCAAACATTTCAGCGATTATGGACGTTGTTTTAGATGGTATGTGCTTCATTTTGGTGGCAACAATTTCTTTTTTCGTGCATTTTTGACCCTTTTACATCTAATTTAAAATGGATATGAAAAAAATCTCTAATTTTAGACTCTATCTTTTTAAAAAAAGGCAATTTTGAATACGTTCCGGGCAAAACCGGGCACAACCAAAACAAGGGGGTTAGAGTAGACCCTTTTAGGCAACTGCTCCAACAGTCAAAAATTGCAAGAAATTGCCCCTTTTTTTTTTAAAAAAAAAATATGTTGAAGTCAAGCCTTTTTTATGAAATAAGCGTCAATAACTCGGCAAAAGAATGAGCTATCGACCTTTGGTTTGAGCCAAAATTCTTAATTTTTTACGCCTTTTCCAACCATAAGCCGTGCAATAGGAGTTTTGAGTTTAAATTGGAAAATTAACTAAAATCGATTTTCAAATATTCAAGAACACGGAAATATTTTTGGCCAGGTTTTTGGGGTAAATATTCCTACGTGCGCCGCAGCTCCTGCAAAATACGTGACTGAAATCGGATTGTTGTCCGCGGCAAGTGGAGTCAATTCATGCTTCACGTCACTGATATAATAAGTTTTACCCACTGTACTCATAATCGGGTTTTTTTAGAACAACGAAAGAACCTTGCCTCACCTGCAAAATCATCGGCCGTTTTTCGTTGGAAAGCGGAGACTGGTGCATGACATTGCGCCAAAAAAAGAGCTTTTCTTATCTGCACCTTAAAGAAGTGCATCCGGAGTAGGGCTGCCGTTTTGCGTATAATCAATGCTATTTTTCCACTCACCGATGATTCCACCGGTTGAGAAAAGATTACACAGTCCAGTTCAGTGTATGACTGTAATGCACGAAAATACTCTAATCTGTAATCTTTCCTTAATCGGTGGAAACTCCGTTGATTAAATAAAATATCCGCAAGTTTTTTAAAGTCATTGACGACTCCACCGTTAGAGAAAAGATTACAGATGCGAGTATTTTAGTTCATTACAGTCATACACTGAACTGAACTGTGTAATCTTTTCTCAACCGGTGGAATCATCGGTAAATAGAAAAATAGCATTGATTATACGCAAAACGGCCCTGATCCGGAGTAAGACGATTCGTATTACGTCTGCATCATGTTGTCTAATTTCTGCTCGGGACGCGCCTTTTTTAATGGGTCTGTTGCATACTTTTGCTGCAGCAAATTAGAACATTGATTCTTACGTATAAAATTCGGCGAAAATAACGATGCGCACATTAAAAAAGTTCGAAATCCACTCATTAACTCAGGAAATCACTTCAATTTCAAACAGCTCGGGCTACACTAGACACTATTTGCACCGGTATACTATTACATAGACGGAACCACCGTGCATAAGTAAACAACATCGTAACTACAAAATGATGGAATTTCTGTTTTAATACGTGAAAAATAAGCTGCATTTGAGTCTGTTCTTTTCGGTTTATCAAAGATTACAAAATAATATAAGAAATGTATACGCATCTAAACGAAACATTCCAATGTTTGTAAGTTCTGTTCATGTTTACATAAACGAGATGGTTCCATCAATGTAGTTATAAGTCGGTGATATAGTGTCTAGTGTAGCGCGGGTTGTTTGAAATGGAAGGTATTTTCTGAGTTAATGAGTGGATTTTGAAAGTTTTTACTATGCACATCGTTATTTTCGCAGAATTTTACGTTAGAAACAATGAGTTATATTGATGTAGCAAAAGTACGCAACAGACCCATTACTTTGAAGTGGGGTACTCAGTACTGTAAAACAGAGTTGGGAAAAGTGGGGGAGGTATAATCGATTCACACGATTATACACAGTGCATGTAAATGTTTGTAAATAGTGAAATGTAGGTAAGATGTGGTGATATCGTAAGGTTATGGTAGTAAGTAGGTCTAATGTAAGACATAGAGCACTGTCAATGCTGCGAGTATGTCAGTCGTTCAATGTCGTGTATCTAAGAATAAAAATATATTATACGGGTCATTCTACGGTAAAGTGGACATGATATACAAAAATTGAAATTGAAAAATTAGTGCCTGGCAGTCTTGTTTTGCATTAAAATGCAACCAGAGACGAAAATATTATCTAAAATATCTAATAAGGTCAAACGTGTTGATGCTACAGCAGGTTCAATGTGTATTTCCAAAGACGAGATCACACGCGTCCCACCCGTTACGCTACTTTTTAATTTTTTTAGAGAAAAATAATTTACTAAATGAAAAATCTTTATGTATGATCAAAGCTTATCTCTCCCTTCACCTAATTTTTTTCCCAAAATTTTTTATCTCTTCAAAACTCACAGAGTTTCAACTTTTTCTGAAGTGATTTAAAAAACCTTGTCCATTTTCTGTCCCACCCGTTACACCCTTATTTTGCTCTTTTCTCAGCTTTGGATAGACTTTTTTTAAATTTTGAAAATTCCATCACTATCTAGAAGTTAAGACATTTCTGTTGGTGGGATAATTTTTTCATTTAAACGATTAAAAAGTTGAAAACAATTATTTCAAAGTCGTCTGAATGTCCCACCCGTTACAAAATAATGACCCATACCGTCTCGCACAAGTAAAAACAGTTATCTTGTGTCGTTCAATTACGTTCATCGTCGTTCATCTATGTCGTTAAAGCGTAAAAATCGTCTAAGATATGCCCAGTGGGGCGTCGCGTGCAATTTGGCAACAATGTATTCTATCCACTTAAACTCACGTAAAATATCGCGAATGCAGGGCGTGCACAGTGCACAAGGAACATTCGATATATTTAATGAGTTTAAGTGGAGCAGTTGCATTGTTGCCAAATGGCACGTGACGCCACTGGATATGCCAGTATAAAGAACGTGTGCGATAAACTGAGAAAATATTTGGTGGCTGTAAATCAAAATGACGCGCAAGGAAAGCTTTCCAATCATCAGTAAAAAAAAAATAAAAAAAAAAAAAAAATAAAAAAAAAGAGGGAAAAAATGGTGTGTCCGTCGAATTCGAAATTTCTCATATACGGGTTTATTTACTTTACAATGACTGTTAGAGGAGAATACAAGGGATTCGCTGCAATGCTTTATAAAAAAAAAAAAAAAAAAAATTGTCTTCAAAATGGGCGATGGAAAACATCTCTTGAACATATCAGCAATGAGTGGGTAGAGGGCTCGGATATCTTCGACCGTAACCTAGTTCTTAGAGCCGTGGCCGTTAATATATATTGATTACAATCGTATATGTATGCTCATCGCATAGCTAATAGATTCTTGCATGCAGCTATTGTAGTTGGAAACCTGCACAGGAAACAATGTTCGATAAATCGACCCCAAAGCTCCTTGTTCAAGGCCACTAGTAACTTCGACAATACTTCCGTAATTTAAGTGACTTATTAAAATGCGAGTATATAAAGTGCGTCAGAATGTACTTTGACACGATTTTTCTGTCGATTTGTTTATCGTTGGCAAAATTTTTCGAAAAAGGAGTTAATTAGTGTGAGCTAACAATTGAGGCGTTTTATGTAAAAAAGGGTTCTTCGCAAAGAACCCCTTTTTGCGTAAAACACATTAATCGATTTGCCATATTAATAATAGTCTCTCACAAAACTCTCAGCTCAATGTCTTGAAAACTCAGCGATTACGAGGTGTATTCGTGAATCGAGGCTTCGTTAAATGGGCGTTGCGATGCTAGTTTCAAGTTCTCCAAAAATCGCCGAAAACTTAGATCGCGGTTTGAGGGCTTAGGAGTAATCAGAGCGTAAAAACACAAAGTATCTTTCATGTTGGAAATTATTCCAAGTACATGAGAGTCGTATCAATTTTTCAATTCAATCGATAGCTCTCGATATATTTCGATATAAAGGCATTTTGGGCTACACTTTTGGATATATCTGGCAACGCCGGCAAGATATCTTGAAGTACTTTTTTTGGGTGAAATACATGCCATAAGGACCATCTCTGCCGAAAATCAGCTAATGATTATTCTTTCCTGCTATTTGGTGGTATCTTTAAGGCGGCGAGACCCGTTTTACGTAAAAAGGGGTTCCTAGGAGTCAACTTCAAAATATTGCGTAAAACACAGAAATACACGGATTTTAGAAAACTTTAAGCCATTATGTCCGTAAATAAACCTAGTTTTAGGGAAAAAAATTACATCAGCCATCTAGGTAGCCAGATTGGTAGAAATCAAGTTGCAAAACTTTGAATGCGTTTTTCTTCCAATTACAAAACTGCAAAGAACCCCTTTTTACATAAAACGCCTCAATTTGGACGAATAAATGGGGTTAAAAAATTCTGAAATCTGCGAACAACAAGCCAGTGGCGGCTCGAGCAATGTGGCAACCACGCTTATTTTCCATTTCAAACTATGCAGAAGTATCGATATCTTGGGGGTGCTATTGCACCTCCTGAGGATCGATCGCTTTACATATAGGTTTAAATGGAGAGAGGCCATCGTTTGAATTTTGCGTTTGATAGTACTTGTATTTTAAGTTGAACCAAGTAAGGGCCCCAAAGACATACTGACACTTAAACCCTCTTCTCTGACAATCCATAGGCTGTCCGACAGAGAACCAATTGACTGTAAAAGGTTTAAAAAGTTCCAATCTCTAACCTATAGAAATGTCCTTATGAGATAGTTTGTTTATAACGCTACGCGAGTTTTTTCATAGCTGATAACAACCGATTATGAGTGCGTTGTTGTGGTTGTTGTCTAATCGTTGACTACGCACTAATGTCGTCTATAGAGGGGTATTTGTGAATGGGGCTCTTGCAAACTTTTGCTACAGGGGTCTGAAGAGTTGATTTCAAAAACCTGCTGTACTTACAGATGACGATGAGTGCACTAAACAATTCACTACACACGATTCAATACGGACAAAATTCACTCTCAGAATTGAGCTTGATAATGGAGAGACGCAGGTATCATAGAAGATTCTTATCTAATTTGAGACATATCTCTGTGTTTCTGTAGAGAAAGTGAAAAATGAGACAGGAATCTCCCACGGTACCTGCGTTGAACCACCATGCAACGATGTTGCCGTTAAAGCAGTTTTTTGAGTTTATCATTGAATTTCAGATTTTTTTCGCTGGTCTTTACATCAGATATTGGACTATTCAGTAGCGCACCGAGAGTTTCTTCATCTCTCTCTTTTCTCCATTAAGAAACGTTGTTAGACAAGGATGGACAAGGGGATAAAACCCCCTCCTTCTGTCCTTTTCCTACTCACACATTCAAATGGGAAATGAGAGAGATGGAAGATATCCTGGTTGCGCCAGTGGGACTATTTATTTGCTTATAGCAAAATTTTTCATGGACGGTTTTAGTGCGAAGTCAACGGTTAGCCAAAAACTACAACAATGCCCTCATCGGTCGCAATCGGTTGTGATAAAACTCGCGCAGCGTTCCAAACTATTTCACTCACTCTCTCCCGTGACCTTTATGTATACCCATCTCTTTTTAGTTTCGAAATTCGTATTCAGGGCCTTGTTTTACGATATTTATAATCAAAATCGCGTTAAATGCCTCGAGGGAATTTATTTTAGGGAAAAATTTCACGAAAGATTCTCTCTATATATATTTTGAAATTACAGTGAGTGGAAGTACATGGGGGTTGCGTGAGAGGGAGAGAGACAAATGTCTTTTTTTGGAACGCTCCACAATGGCTGAGATCGTCGAAAAGTGGCCAAAATCATACTGTAAATTTCATCAATTTATCATTCATAAACTTTCAATACAGCTATTTTAATCACAGAGAACAGTTTAAATAAGTAAATTTCAACATGAAAGTGTCACTGGAAAGTTGAAATTAAGCGCAAAAGGTCGAAAACGATAATTTTTTTGGCCCCCTTTTGCTCTGAATTTTTGGGCCCCTTTTTTCCGATCTCAAACCACAGTGCGCTCATCACCGGCTCCGCCATTACTAAAACCCTCTTTTTAGCAAAATTAAAAGCCTGGGGGACCAATTATATTATTCTACAAGTAAGATTATACAACATCCATAATATGGATATGGTTCATACCCAATCCATTTAACGAATAAATAAAATTTTAGAAAAAGGGAAAATTCAAGACCTTGATAACCCGGTGGCGCGAGGGCCCTCTCCCCCACCCCGAAAGCTTGGATAGTTTTTTTGGGAAATGCTCTTGACCTCCGACTAGGAGACAGC
>VMOF01000002.1:6166136-6181376 GCA_011764245.1 Trialeurodes vaporariorum | reverse complement strand
ACAGAATTACGGACAGTCATCGGTAGATACCTGTAGAAGCAGCTTTCCTTCAGGTTAACAGATAATACGCGAGATATACCTACATCCAACGAATGACCCCCTAAAAACGAGTGTTGCCAAATGAACAAGAGTAGTGCAGTAAATGAAACAAACATTTAAACACTCAAACATATGATGTTTAACGAGCAAACATAGGATATAAGTATGTTAAGCTATAGTTATGAATACTGTAAAAAATGGGTTCAATTATTAACCCTGCGCTGATTTATTTATTTATTTATTTATTTATTTATTTATCTATTTATTTATTTATTTATTTATTTATTTTTTTATACATTGCCACATTGGTGAGACTCCTTTTTTTTTGTTTTTTTTGTTTTTTTTTTTTGGATCTCGTTAATTTCTGATTATTAGTGTGATTGCGCCGTCGTCAGTTTTAGCCCCGCGGCTCATTTCTTTTTTGAGGGGAAGGGGGGGGGGGGTTAATGAAATGGAATTATAAACCCTAAATCTAATGAATGTATGAGATAAGAAGCGTCTTCCAATGTTCCCCTCCCATTTATTCAAGTCATGCAGTTTCCCTGTGCGTGAATTTCCGTCGGCAGGCATCGCGCACGCCTCGAGAAGCGCTAGAAATCTCGACGCGTCAACTTTGCGGCCTTATATCTCTGAAACGAAACATTTCCCTACATTGCGGTTTGCGTTGTTAAAAAGGTCATTACTTCCGCTACTTTTCTGACAGTTTTTTGTTTTCCTAGCCAGGATCCGCCTCCCTTAAAAAATCGAAAAATCAAAATTTTTGATTTTGAAAATTCGAAAAATCGCCAAAAATGGGACTTAAAATTGTTGGAATTTTAAAAACCTATATATGGTTAGAAAGCTCTTTGTATGCTCTATCTTTTGGCGTCAAGTTCGTTTTGATACCTTAATTTTTGGGGGAGTTGTAACGGTTTAAAGGTTTCACCTTTGACCCCCCGCCCCCCCGTCTCTATGGGGTCAAAATTAAAAAACTGGGCCTTTTCAGAACCCCCAGAGGTAGCTCTATCGATCTAAAAAGGTTTGGTTTGAAAACTCGAGGGGCCCACTCCTTATGGGAGCTGGATCAACCTCTTTAACAAGCAGGTGAGACGTGTGGCGGTGGGTGGTTGGGTGGATCTATCGAGCTGGTTTACATGACTTTGGGATTGAATCCGACCCAAACTAAATTCCGACAACAATAGTCAACTAATTTGCAATTCTGGTTTATTTTCGTTCACCAGATCGGGATCGTGCGGATCTAGATGTATGGATCGATGGAGATCAAGATCAAGGTCACTAGACGCAAAAAAAAAAAAAAAAAAAAAAAAAAAAAAACCAGCATTACCTTATTGTTAGCGGCGGCTCCTCCATATGAAGCTATAGAAAAGAATCGATACTTTTCGGGGGCTCCGCAAATAATCGATACTCTCGCATAGGTTCAAATGGGTGAAAGACAATAGACGGTTTTAGTGCGAAGTCAACGGTTAGCCAACAACCTCAACAATGCACTAATCGGTCGCAATCGGTTGTGATAAAACTTGCGTAGCGTTCCAAACTATCTCACTCACTCTCCCGTGACCCCCATGTATATCCATCTCTTTCTAGTATCGACATTTGTATACAGGGCCTTGTTTTACGACATATTATTATCAAAATCGCATTAAAATGCCTCGAGAAATTCATTTCTGCCATAAATTTCACAAAATAAGTCTCCATATACGATTTTTGAAATTAGAGTGAGATGGCAGTACACGGGGGTCACGTGAGAGCGAGAGAGACAAACCGGCTTTGTTTGGAACGCTCATCACCGGCAGTCGCCATCACTAAAACCCTCTATAATCGAGGTAGTGTTGGCAGAGACTGTTAGAAATGTTCACTCCATCTCCGGTTACGCAAAAGCCACGATTTCTCCCGGTGTATAGTTTTCGGAGTAGAAAATGTCGCGAAAGGGAGTAAAGAGAAAGTCATAATTTGCACTTCTACGGAAGTAAAAAATTAAGGGAATCCACTCTTTACTCACGGTATACCCAATGTTTACTCCGCACGAGAGTAAAATATCCCTTAATTTTTATGTTGACTCCGATTTTTACTCTGAACTTTATGACCGATTTTCAACAGTGTAGGAAAAAATACACTTTTTACACAAAATTAAGTAAAAAAACGTGTATCTTGTTTTTGTCTTTGTTTTTGTGCCAAATCTGGCAGCACCGCAGTGGCGGCTCGTGCAATTTGGCAACCATGCTTTTTTGCCATTTAAACCTATGCAAAAGTATCGATAACTTGGGGGTGCATTGCACCTCCTGAAGATCGATTGTTTAACATAGGTTTAAATGGAGTGATTACGTTGTTGCCACATTGCACGAGCCGCCACTGCAGCACCGAATCGAGACTAATTTTCCACAGTAATCTGACAACCGCACGATGGTAGTTTACGTGTAATTTCGGTTAGTTTCGATTCGTTCGCGCGGACGGACGGACCGCGGTCGTGGCCGAGAGGGTAAGGTCAAAGTCGCCTCTGTTTTGCTATTAATAGGAGTGGGATTGTGGTTGCGGAATGACGGGGGGGGGAGGGGGGCGAGGGGGGAGGACAGACTAGGCCCGAACCGACCGACCGACCCGGGGGACGTCCGATCTGAATTCTATCATCGTCTGTCAGTACTTCGTTCACCCCGTCCACCCTATCTATGGTCCTTCGTTTTGTCATATTGTTACTAACCTGAGTTCCATCGTATCTCGGTTGATAACGAAACGAAAACAAAGCTATAGCTTAAGTACCTCAAAACGAATGAATGGGAAGCCATTGGATTGAATGAGTATCATCGCAAGCGCCGCACGTAGGAGTATTTGCCCCGAAAACCTGGCCAAAAACGGAAAATTGAAAAGTCGTCCAAAAAACAAACTATTGATGGTTTTTGAGAGGTAAGTAACCGCTCTATTGCGTAATAGATGTGTCGGAACATCTACGTTTATCTACTGTTTAGGGGACAACATGGAACTGAGCGCTCGACGCACCTGCGGTTGTTCACCGCTCGAAGCGCTGTTACTAATCAGTCAACATTTTCCATCAAGGACAAGCGTTGGTGCATCCATACATTTCAGCGATTATGGACGTTGTTTTAGATGGTATGTGCTTCATTTTGGTGGCAACAATTTCTTTTTTCGTGCATTTTTGACCCTTTTACATCTAATTTAAAATGGACATGAAAAAAATCTCTAATTTTAGACTCTATCTTTTTAAAAAAAAGCAATTTTTTAATACGTTCCGGGCAAAACCGGGCACAACCAAAACAAGGGGGTTAGAGTAGACCCTTTTAGGAAACTGCTCCAACAGTCAAAAATTGCAAGAAATTGCCCCTTTTTTTTTAAAAAAAATATGTTGAAGTCAAGCCTTTTTTATGAAATAAGCGTCAATAACTCGGCAAAAGAATGAGCTATCGACCTTTGGTTTGAGCCAAAATTCTTAATTTTTTACGCCTTTTCCAACCATAAGCCGTGCAATAGGAGTTTTGAGTTTAAATTGGAAAATTAACTAAAATCGATTTTCAAATATTCAAGAACACGGAAATATTTTTGGCCAGGTTTTTGGGGTAAATATTCCTACGTGCGCCGCAGCTCCTGCAAAATACGTGACTGAAATCGGATTGTTGTCCGCGGCAAGTGGAGTCAATTCATGCTTCACGTCACTGATATAATAAGTTTTACCCACCGTACTCATAATCGGGTTTTTTTCGAACAACGAAAGAACCTTGCCTCACCTGCAAAATCATCGGCCGTTTTTCGTTGGAAAGCGGAGACTGGTGCATGACATTGCGCCAAAAATAGAGCTTTTCTTATCTGCACCTTAAAGAAGTGCATCCGGAGTAGGGCTGCCGTTTTGCGTATAATCAATGCTATTTTTCCATTCACCGATGATTCCACCGGTTGAGAAAAGATTACACAGTCCAGTTCAGTGTATGACTGTAATGCACGAAAATACTCTGATCTGTAATCTTTCCTTAATCGGTGGAAATTCCGTTGATTAAATAAAATATCCGCAAGTTTTTTAAAGTCATTGACGACTCCATCGTTAGAGAAAAGATTACAGATGCGAGTATTTTAGTTCATTACAGTCATACACTGAACTGAACTGTGTAATCTTTTCTCAACCGGTGGAATCATCGGTAAATAGAAAAATAGCATTGATTATACGCAAAACGGCAGCCCTGATCCGGAGTAAGACGATTCGTATTACGTCTGCATCATGTTGTCTAATTTCTGCTCGGGACGCGCCTTTTTTAATGGGTCTGTTGCATACTTTTGCTGCAGCAAATTAGAACATTGATTCTTACGTATAAAATTCGGCGAAAATAACGATGCGCACATTAAAAAAGTTCGAAATCCACTCATTAACTCAGGAAATCACTTCAATTTCAAACAGCCCGGGCTACACTAGACACTATTTGCACCGGTATACTATTACATAGACGGAACCACCGTGCATAAGTAAACAACATCGTAACTACAAAATGATGGAATTTCTGTTTTAATACGTGAAAAATAAGCTGCATTTGAGTCTGTTCTTTTCGGTTTATCAAAGATTACAAAATAATATAAGAAATGTATACGCATCTAAACGAAACATTCCAATGTTTGTAAGTTCTGTTCATGTTTACATAAACGAGATGGTTCCATCTATGTAGTTATAAGTCGGTGATATAGTGTCTAGTGTAGCGCGGGTTGTTTGAAATGGAAGGTATTTTCTGAGTTAATGATGGATTTTGAAAGTTTTTACTATGCACATCGTTATTTTCGCAGAATTTTACGTTAGAAACAATGAGTTATATTGATGTAGCAAAAGTACGCAACAGACCCATTACTTTGAAGTGGGGTACTCAGTACTGTAAAACAGAGTTGGGAAAAGTGGGGGAGGTATAATCGATTCACACGATTATACACAGTGCATGTAAATGTTTGTAATAGTGAAATGTAGGTAAGATGTGGTGATATCGAAAGGTTATGGTAGTAAGTAGGTCTAATGTAAGACATAGAGCACTGTCAATGCTGCGAGTATGTCAGTCGTTCAATGTCGTGTATCTAAGAATAAAAATATATTATACGGGTCATTCTACGGTAAAGTGGACATGATATACAAAAATTGAAATTGAAAAATTAGTGCCTGGCAGTCTTGTTTTGCATTAAAATGCAACCAGAGACGAAAATATTATCTAAAATATCTAATAAGGTCAAACGTGTTGATGTTACAGCAGGTTCAATGTGTATTTCCAAAGACGAGATCACACGCGTCCCACCCGTTACGCTACTTTTTAATTTTTTTAGAGAAAAATAATTTACTAAATGAAAAATCTTTATGTATGATCAAAGCTTATACTCTCACCTTCACCATATATTTTTTTCCAAATTTTTATCTCTTCAAAACTCACAGAGTTTCAACTTTTTCTGAAGTGATTTAAAAAACCTTGTCCATTTTCTGTCCCACCCGTTACACCCTTATTTTGCTCTTTTCTCAGCTTTGGATAGACTTTTTTTAAATTTTGAAAATTCCATCACTATCTAGAAGTTAAGACATTTCTGTTGGTGGGATAGTTTTTTCATTTAAACGATTAAAAAGTTGAAAACAATTATTTCAAAGTCGTCTGAATGTCCCACCCGTTACAAAATAATGACCCATACCGTCTCGCACAAGTAAAAACAGTTATCTTGTGTTGTTCAATTACGTTCATCGTCGTTCATCTATGTCGTTAAAGCGTAAAAATCGTCTAAGATATGCCCAGTGGCGTCGCGTGCAATTGGCAACGATGTATTCTATCCACTTAAACTCATGTAAAATATCGAATTCAGGGCGTGCACAATGCACAAGGAACATTCGATATATTTAATGAGTTTAAGTGGAGCAGTTGCATTGTTGCCAGATGGCACGTGACGCCACTCTGGATATGCCAGTATAAAGAACGTGTGCGATAAAACTGAGAAAATATTTGGTGGCTGCAAATCAAATGACGCGCAAGGAAAGCTTTCCAATCATCAGTAAAAAAAAAAAAAAAAAAAAAAAAAAAAAAAAAAAAAAAAAAAATCAGTGAAAAAAAATGTAGGGAATGCCCTAACGAACACTTTCTCACATCAAATTTAAGCTGGGGGAGACCCTCCACCCCCCTTTGATATTTGTATCCAAATTCAAAGATTTATATGTGAAATAATTAAATTTGTCCTTTTTTTGACCCATTTTCCCATTGATTTTAATTTGAAAACTATTTTTCATCCATAACTGACCTAAAAATTAAAATTAAAAAAAAAAAAAAAAAAAAAAAAAATGTGTGTCCGTCGAATTTGAAATTTCTCATATACGGGTTTATTTACTTTACAATGACTGTTAGAGGAGAATACAAGGGATTCGCTGCAATGCTTTATATAAAAAAAAAAAAAAAAAAAAAAAAAAAAAAGAATTGTCTTCAAAATGGGCGATGGAAAACATCTCTTGAACATATCAGCAATGAGTGGGTAGAGGGATCGGATATCTTCGACCGTAACCTAGTTCTTAGAGCCGTGGCCGTTAATATATATTGATTACAATCGTATATGTATGCTCATCGCATAGCTAATAGATTCTTGCATGCAGCTATTGTAGTTGGAAACCTGCACAGGAAACAATGTTCGATAAATCGACCCCAAAGCTCCTTGTTCAAGGCCACTAGTAACTTCGACAATACTTCCGTAATTTAAGTGACTTATTAAAATGCGAGTATATAAAGTGCGTCACAATGTACTTTGACACGATTTTTCTGTCGATTTGTTTATCGTTGGCAAAATTTTTCGAAAAAGGAGTTAATTAGTGTGAGCTAACAATTGAGGCGTTTTATGTAAAAAAGGGTTCTTCGCAAAGAACCCCTTTTTGCGTAAAACACATTAATCGATTTGCCATATTAATAATAGTCTCTCACAAAAATCTCAGCTCAATGTCTTGAAAACTCAGCGATTACGAGGTGTATTCGTGAATCGAGGCTTCGTTAAATGGGCGTTGCGATGCTAGTTTCAAGTTCTCCAAAAATCGCCGAAAACTTAGATCGCGGTTTGAGGGCTTAGGAGTAATCAGAGCGTAAAAACACAAAGTATCTTTCATGTTGGAAATTATTCCAAGTACATGAGAGTCGTATCAATTTTTCAATTCAATCGATAGTTCTCGATATATTTCGATATAAAGGCATTTTGGGCTACACTTTTGGATATATCTGGCAACGCCGGCAAGATATCTTGAAGTACTTTTTTTGGGTGAAAGTACATGCCATAAGGACCATCTCTGCCGAAAATCAGCTAATGATTATTCTTTCCTGCTATTTGGTGGTATCTTTAAGGCGGCGAGACCCGTTTTACGTAAAAAGGGGTTCCTAGGAGTCAACTTCAAAATATTGCGTAAAACACAGAAATACACGGATTTTAATAAACTTTTAAACCATTATGTCCGTAAATAAACCTAGTTTTTTGGAAAAAAATTACATCAGCCATCTAGGTAGCCAGATTGGTAGAAATCAAGTTGCAAAACTTTGAATGCGTTTTTCTTCCAATTACAAAACTGCAAAGAACCCCTTTTTACATAAAACGCCTCAATTTGGACGAATAAATGGGGTTAAAAAATTCTGAAATCTGCGAACAACAAGCCAGTGGCGGCTCGAGCAATGTGGCAACCACGCTTATTTTCCATTTCAAACTATGCAGAAGTATCGATATCTTGGGGGTGCTATTGCACCTCCTGAGGATCGATCGCTTTACATATAGGTTTAAATGGAGAGAGGCCATCGTTTGAATTTTGCGTTTGATAGTACTTGTATTTTAAGTTGAACCAAGTAAGGGCCCCAAAGACATACTAACACTTAAACCCTCTTCTCTGACAATCCATAGGCTGCCCGACAGAGAACCAATTGACTGTAAAAGGTTTAAAAAGTTCCAATCTCTAACCTATAGAAATGCCCTTATGAGATATTTTGTTTATAATTCTACGCGAGTTTTTTCATAGCTGATAACAACCGATTATGAGTGCGTTGTTGTGGTTGTTGTCTAATCGTTGACTACGCACTAATGTCGTCTATAGAGGGGTATTTGTGAATGGGGCTCTTGCAAACTTTTGCTACAGGGGTCTGAAGAGTTGATTTCAAAAACCTGCTGTACTTACAGATGACGATGAGTGCACTAAACAATTCACTACACACGATTCAATACGGACAAAATTCACTCTCAGAATTGAGCTTGATAATGGAGAGACGCAGGTATCATAGAAGATTCTTATCTAATTTGAGACATATCTCTGTGTTTCTGTAGAGAAAGTGAAAAATGAGACAGGAATCTCCCACGGTACCTGCGTTGAACCACCATGCAACGATGTTGCCGTTAAAGCAGTTTTTTGAGTTTATCATTGAATTTTAGATTTTTTTCGCTGGTCTTTACATCAGATATTGGACTATTTATTTGCTTATAGCAAAATTTTTCATGGACGGTTTTAGTGCGAAGTCAACGGTTAGCCAAAAACTACAACAATGCCCTCATCGGTCGCAATCGGTTGTGATAAAACTCGCGCAGCGTTCCAAACTATTTCACTCACTCTCTCCCGTGACCTTTATGTATACCCATCTCTTTTTAGTTTCGAAATTCGTATTCAGGGCCTTGTTTTACGATATATTATAATCAAAATCGCGTTAAAATGCCTCGAGGAATTCATTTTAGTGTAAAAATTTCACGAAAGATGTCTCTCTATATACTATTTTTTGAAATTACAGTGAGATGGAAGTACATGGGGGTTGCGTGAGAGGGAGAGAGACGCAAGATGTCTTTGTTTGGAACGCTCCTCAATGGTCTGAGATCGTCGAAAAGTGGCCAAAAATCATACAGTAAATTTCATCAATTTATCATTCATAAACTTTCAATACAGCTATTTTAATCACAGAGAACAGTTTAAATAAGTAATTACAACATGAAAGTGTCACTGGAAAGTTGTAAATTAAGCGCAAAAGGTCGAAAACGATAATTTTTTTGGCCTCTTTTTGCTCTGAATTTTGGCCACTTTTTTCCGATCTCAAACCACAGTGCGCTCATCACCGGCTGCCGCCATTACTAAAACCCTCTATTATGAGCAAAAATTAAAAGCAGCTGGGGGACCAATTGATATTTATTCTACAAGTAAGATTATACAACATCCATAATTATGGATATGGTTCATACCCAAATCCATTTAACGAATAAATAATTTGTAGAAAGAGGAAAGTTCAAGACCTTGATAACCCGGTGGCGCGAGGTCCCTCTCCCCCACCCCTGAAAGCTTGGATAGTTTTTTGGAAGTGCTCTTGACCTCCGACTAGGAGACAGCGAACAGCACGCGACCCAGCCATGTTGCCAAGTCTCTCAAAGAAAATCCGTATTTTATTCTGGAGTGAATTGAAGAAGGGTCGGTGATTTTTATCGTGAGACACGGCATCGATGGCCGTTGCACGAACATGGGATTGATGAATGGATTTGGCGCGCTCTTGCAAACTTGGAAACTCCTCCCCTTTCCCCTCTACTCTCTTCTGCAGTTTAATTATAGGATGTATACACTGTGAATATATGTATACTCTGTACAGCAGATTGCTCATGCTACCCTCTCATTCATAGACTTGGCGAGGTTCTAGAATTCACCGGAAAAGTGCATCGGTGCAACAAAGTTTACAGACGAGCATAGCCGTTTTGCGGATCTTCAACGGGATTTGACAACTGGTAAAAATCCAACTTTGCCATTCGATATATCGAAAACCAAAAGCGATATCGACTTGCAGTTGGCGCCAGAATGCTTAATTTTAAGTGCCCTTTCGAGGGATGTATCATTTGATAGGGGTCGTGCCTCGTAATTTTTGGGATAGCCCTCCTGAGGGGCAGTTTTTTTTTAAAAATTTCGAGAGGGTTCTAAATCCAAATTTTGACTCGACTAATGTCAAGACCGTATTTTTTCTGAAATTTTTTTGCTTTTCAAAGTATTTTAGACTCTTTGTTTTTAAAATTCCGACTTTTTAAATGGGAGTTCTGATTTTTTAAAAATGGGTTGAAATTGAACTTTGACTGTCAATATATCAAAGACGAAAAACGGTATCGACCTCCGGTTTGCGCCAAAGTCTTACAATTGTATGTCATTCAATCACAAGAAGTTGTCATTTGAAAATTTCGAGTTAGGGGGCCTCTTCTTAGGGGCGCCACTGGAGATTTTGGATACACCAAAAAGTAGTTCTCATGAAGTTATTAACATCCATCCAGTTTCGTTTTTTTTTTTTTTTTTTTTTTTTTTTTTTTTTTTTTTTTTTAATCTTCAACCGTTCAAAAGTTAGAGGGGGAAGGGACTCTTTTGATACACCCTGTATATTTTTGCTTGACGCGGTTTCTTCTATTGTATTTCAATCTCACCCGTTTTTTTTTAAACTTCGGCTTTAGAGTTTACTTTTTGATCGTATATTATTTTTAGGTGTTAAATATAATTCATGTCTACTCGTCTCCTTTGATTTTCGCTCCGTAATAAATATTTCTCCCTTTTTAAACGTTACACAATACCTTAAAAACGTCGATCTATTGTAAAAGAGGGTCTCCCCTCGAGTCCCCTCGAGACTCAACGGGGGGGGGGGGGGAGCTTGAATGCACTGGGCGCGCGGAATAGTAGAGGTCAGAGGATTTCAATGCGCTACTTTGTAGTTGAATCAATTGAAATGAAAACAGTTATGGAAGTTATGATGAATTGATCGACCTATTTCAAACCAATCGAGTTCGATTTGAATTATTGCATCGGTTGCATTCCTTTCAGAAATATCAGAACACATATTAGAATGGAGCTCTTGATAACTTTGGCTACAAGCAAATCTAAACAGTTAAATCTAATGTGTCGAGAATCAGCGAAAATCACAAAAATCACATTAAAAAAAGTCTAAAATTCAGTAATCAATTCTGAGAACAGCTGTAACGGCAATATTGTAATGGCGGAGTTTCGCAGGTATCATGGGAGATTCCTGTCTAATTTGTCACTTATTTTTCTCTGCGGAAACACAGAGATTTGTCTCAAATTAGATACGAATCTTCCATCATGGGCGGATCCAGCGATCTGGCAACTGTGTAATTCTTCCCATTTGAATGCGTGAAAAACAATCGATTAGTCAAGGGGCCATGGCCCCCTCGAGAATCGATTCTTCCTCATACGTTCAAATGGGAAGAATACATGGTTGCCATGTTGCTGGAACCGCCCTTGTCTTTCATGATGCAATTGTGTAGCTCCGCCATTAAGCCCGATTCTGAGAGTGAATTTTGTGATTTTTGAGTGCATGTACTAATATTGTACTCGTCGTCATTTTCACATGTTCTCGTTTATTTATTTATTTATTTATTTATTTATTTATTTATTTATTTATTTATTTATTTATTTATTTATTTATTTATTTATTTATTTATTTATTTGTATATTTATTTATTTATTTATTTATTTATTTATTTATTTATTTATTTATTTATTTATTTATTTATTTATTTATTTATTTATTTATTTATTTATTTATTTATTTATTTATTTATTTATTTATTTATTTATTTATTTATTTGTTTGTTTATTTATATATTTATTTATTTATTTATTTATGCATTCATTTATTTAATTATTTATTTATTTATTTATTTATTTATTTATTTATTTATTTGGTATACTATACACTGGTAGTTCGTCCCCCCGCGAACGGGGGGGACGAACTTTGGATTTTCGTCCCCGGTCACCCCCTTTTTCTTTTCCCTCCCCTTCTCTTTCCCTTCTTTCCCCATTCTTTCCTCTTTTTCCCCATTTTTTCGTACGAAAATTTTCGGCCCTGTATCCGCCAGCAATGGCCAGATTTGCTCTTTACATTCATAGGCCGTTTCTTTCCCTGCAGAGATTAATTATTGGACGTGATTCTGTCAAAAAGGAAAAAAAAACGTTAGTTTATTAATTAATTACTATAAATAGAAATCAACTTTTATTCGCAGGTATTCGGGGAAATGGTCTTTTTACTCTTAGCGTGGCTTGATGGACGAGCTGAGCTTCACCTCCAAACGTCGCTGCGCCGCACTATAGATCCAAATCAAATCCTAAGCGGTCAAAAATATACAGACATAAAATACCACAGGAAATAAGGTTCCATCTAATATTCGTTTCCGATGGATTTATGACGATCCATGGGTGATTACCTTGCTAAATAAACCCTCTAAAATCATCTATATCAGCTAGAATAGTTTTTTTCCGACTTTAAGCAGATCTATTTTTGACCGCCTAGGATTTGATTTGGGACCATAGTGCGCCGCGGCGCGCCGCACAGTGCAGCGAGTCAATGAAAAAAGGCCGGACATGGAATGTAATAACTAAAATGCAAATTTCCGGTGTTTTCACAGTAACAAAAATGTCTTATGAGGAGTGATTCTTGTAGACAATTTTATGAGAAAACCAATGACATAACAATCAAACTTCTACGTTTCGTATTCATGAAGATACAAGCTTCTAAAGTTTACATACCATGTTCGGTTTCTCCTATTTATTCGCTTCACTGTGCGCCGAAGCGACAAGGATAAGTCCTAATATTAGCAGGCCAAGTTCAAGTTAGGCTCGATTTAAATCCGGAATCAAAAAATGTTTGGTCCAAACGCATTCCTAGACATCGGTCAACCGGTTAGTCGATGACCCGAAACTGCACCGCTGACCATTCATAAGCGAGCAATCGCAACTTTTACTCTAATCGACGGAGCTTCGAAGGAGCCATTCATTATTTGTCCCCGTTGGTTACAGATCAAATCCTTATTCGATGAGGCCAGATTCATGCTTGAGTGACCATGATTGATTGTGAGTCAAATTTCGTTTTAAGCTCGTTTTAAGAGCAATCTGCAATCTTTGGCATGTATGATCGAACTTTCATTTCTATGTATAGAGGGTTTTAGTAATGGCGACTGCCGGTGATGAGCGTTCCAAACAAAGCCAGTTTGTCTCTCGCTCTCACGTGACCCCTATGTATTGCCGTCACACTCTAATTTCAAAAATCGTATATAGAGACTTATGTTGTAAAATTTTATGGCAGAAATGAATTTCTCGAGGCATTCTAATGCGATTTTGATAATAATATGTCGTAAAACAAGGCTATGTATACGAATTTCGATACTAGAAAGAGATGGATATACATGGGGGTCACGGGAGAGTGAGTGAGATAGCTTGGAACGCTACGCGAGTTTTATCACAACCGATTGCGACCGATGAGTGCATTGTTGTGGTTGTTGGCTAACCGTTGACTTTGCACTAAAACTGTCTATAGAACAAAAGAAAACTTTCGCGATGCCAGAAATTTACATTTTAATGCGTCTTTGATGGGAGGGGGGATGACACGTTGAAATTTCAGAATTTTGTTTGTCTGTTCAAATATGCATAGTTCAAAATGTAAAACTATAGAAAATAAACTATATATATTTACATAGAAGCACTGAATACCGAACAACCAAATTACCGAAGATAGTTTTAGATCTTTTTGTTATTTTAAACTTCCATAAGATTTACACGCTCCGAAAAATGAGAATATGTATGATCGGACTTTCATTTCTATAGAACAGCAGAAATCTTGCGCGATATGCTTTAATTTTAGATGACTTGTTGAAATTTGAGACTTTCGTTTGTCTGTTCAAATATACATCGTTCAAAATGTAAAACTACAGAAAATAAACTATACATTTACGTACAAGCATACTGAATGAACATCTGTATTTCCGAAAAGAGTATTAGATCTATTTGTTATGTTCAACTTCCATAAGATTTACACGCTCCGCAACATGAGAATAAAGCACTATGTTCTTGAACAACGTAAATCAACGAGCTATAGCAATATAGAAGCTGATACATCACCGATGATTCCACCGGCTGAGAAAAGATTACACAGCTCAGTTCAGTGTCTGACTGTAATGAACTAAAATACTCGCATCTGTAATCTTTTTTGTTATAGGTCCTATCCCAAAGTGTGACAGCATGGGCGATCTGATTCTGGTTTGTTTGCCTCATATTTTTTAACCTTAAATCAAAAAATGTAATAAATCCTGTGGAAATTGGTTCTGAAGGAAAATGTAAGTGATTTAAAGTGGCTATCTAGACACAGAATTCCAATACATAACCCTCCAGGTGAGAAAATTTGGCTTATTTCTGTCATATGTCAGTTTCTTTATCGTGCAAATGCTTCCAGAAGAAATATTTTTATCTATTTCTGTGTCCAGATACTATAGATATAGCCACCCTCAAACTCATTTTCCTTTAAAACCGATTTCAAATGGATTTGCCACAACTTTCTTTTTTAGGTTAAAAATAAAATGAGGCAAACAAACCGATTAGTCCATGTAAAATGTCCATAAGAGATTTCCACCATGGCTGCCTCCTTGAAGCAGTGTTGCCAGATTATGGTGAAAAAGCCGTACGTTTTACATTGATTTAAATGGGGACGATACAGCTTTTTACCCTCGACCTGGCAACACTGCCTTGAAGTGTTTCAAAATCACGTCCCATAAATCCTCTTTACTGCTATATAGCATCTTGATGTAAATAAAAACGGAAACTCAATGTTTTTCAAGCCGTTTTTAGTCCATTATTTTACCGCACTTCAAAGGCGAGATATAACGCTGGAAAAACTCCTACCCTGCAATTGCGTGCAATAAAATCAAGGTAAATTTCCATTCATCTAGGTTAATTCCAACGGAGGATAAACAAAGATCAATTCAAGTTTACAACCAGTGTTGCCAGATAGAGGGCAAAAAGCAGCATCATCCCCATTTAAATCAATGTAAAAGTACGGCTTTTTCACCCGAATCTGGCAACACTGTTTACGACCATATCGTATCGTTTGTAAAGTATGGGCATCAACGTATCGCTGCGTCGTAGGAGAGGAGTTTTCCCAGATTTGTTTACACTTTCGCTCGAAACGCAGCTGACTCCGATTAAGGGGTTGAAGTAGGGGGAAAGCAGGGGGAGGGGATAGATTGCCCTTGCAAATTCGATTAAGCGATATAATTAAGCTTCCTTAGTAGTTTTACACTTGACTCTTCGCTTTGCAGATCTGTAGGGCTGTAGGTGGAATGTGGGAGTGTGGACAGAGCTTGAAGAGATAAGCGAGTCTATGCATGTGTGCTCATCAGAGTGTGCTTGATACATAGCTTACGAGGATACAGGAAATTTTTATTCTCTCTCTC
>VMOF01000002.1:6149932-6165636 GCA_011764245.1 Trialeurodes vaporariorum | reverse complement strand
ACTTGCGGATATTTTAATAATTAAACGGCGATCGCACCGATTGAGAAAAGATTACAGATCAGAGTATTTTCGTGCATTGCAAGCATACACCGATCTGAACTGTGTAATATTTTCTCAACCGGTGGAATCATCGGTGAATAGAAAAATGTCATTAAATAATACGCAAGACGGTAGCTCTGGTAAGGAGCTGTAGGATTCGTAGGGGTAGGGCTGCCGATTTTGCGAGTCAAAACAAAACAGGGTTTAACAGGTACAAAGGCTGTCCCGTATATATCCGGACTGACGCTGTAACTCAAAAACTAAGTAACCTATTTAGCTAAACTTGATTTCATTCAAAAGAAAACGTAAAAACAAATCGATTGAGACCAATACCAGCTTATTTGAACAAAAATTGACCAAGTTATGACAGTTTGAACATAGGATGTAAGGAAACACCCTACCGGTTTTAGAGCAAAAATTATTCTCATCAAAATTTACAAACTTTAATCTTCATTGCCGCTATCCTCGGAATCTTCAAGCGTCTCTCACTCTTTCTCAAAGTATCTTCCTTTGAATGTATTATGCACTTTTCCATGCATTCCTTCCATTTTTGAACCATAGTCTTTTTGAATTCTTCCTGAGGGATGCTTTTGAAGAATTTCTGGACTTCATTCAGGATTACTGCCCGTGTTTCGAATCGCTTGCCGCGGAGAGCTTTCTTCAATTCCGGGAATAGCCAGAAATCGCAGGGAGCCAAATCCGGACTATACGGTAGGTGTCTGGTCGTTTCAAATTACAACTTGTCAAGTTGTCTTTGACGTTGTCCTGCCATTTTCGTTGTAAACAGAACCCCTGGAAAGTTTTACGGGCTGATTCTAAAAAGAAAAAAAATGCTCTAAAAACGGTAGGGTGTTTCCTTACATCCTATGTTCAAACTGCCATAACTTGGTAAATTTTTGTTCAAATAAGCTGGTATTGGTCTCAATCTATTTGCTTTTACTTTTCCTTTCAAATGAAACCAAGTTTAGCTAAATAGGCCACTTACTTTTTGAGTTACAGCGTCGGTCCGGATATTTACGGGACAGCCTTTGTAGAAGCAAAGATTATAGATTCATGTATTTTTCATAAGACATAACTATGCCATAAATGCATAACGACCTATAACCATAGATGGACTTTCTGGAACGTAATTTTAAAGACACTATATGGAGACAGCGACGATAGACTGATGGGCATTTTACATCGTTTCGGTTGTTTGCCTCATATTTTCTACTCCTAACCCCTTATGGACCAAGCCCGAGTTTACCTGTTTTTCTCCTCTGTCTATTTCACACCATTCCAGTCTTAGTTCCGGATAAACACGATTACCGATGAAAACACCTACAAGCTAAGGTTGCGTCGGGCGCCTTCAATTCTTCGTATAGGCAATTCCAACTCCCTTGAGTACGAACAGTTAACTACCTTCCCTCTATAAACGGAAGAGCGGCGTTTTAAAGTGGCCATGAGATGGTTAAAAGTTGACAAATCTTTTTGGAATTGGTTTGTAATGAAGGTGAAAGTGTTTTAGTGGCTATCTGGATATACACATGTAGATATTGATCTAATTTGTTCTTTTGGAAGGATTTACACGATAAAGAAACTGTATGACAAATGACAGAAATAAGCAAACTCTTCTCACTTGTATAGTTGCATTAAACTTTTGCGTTTCGATAGCCATTCTAAAACACTGGAAATTTCGTTTCAGATTAGTTTCAATTTAATTCAGTACAATTTTTGATTCAAGATAAATCAAATAAAAGAAAAAAAAAAAAAACAAAACAAACAAAAAACCAAGAGGCAAACAAACCATCCATATGCTTCCCCACTTTATGGGATAGAACTTGTACCAAGGCGTCGCGTGTCGCCCCACTACAGCTATAACTTGTTGCATATCGAACTGGACTCTGTAATCTTTTTTTGTTGTTGAATGAAAAGATCCTTTTTGATGGGTTCGACATGTCAGCTATTCATCAAGCTTTTTGTCCGCAGCTACGTATCTTTTTGATTTTTACCAGTTTTGGTCTTTTTGTAATTCTTGGTGACGTTCAGGGACTGTCCAGAACTCTCGTTAGACTTGTGTTCTGTCGTTGTAAGTACTATGACTTTCAAAAGCAAGTCGTCTCGTCGAAAAAAAAATGAAACTTTCTTTTATGTTCCATCGTTTTAAATTTTTTGTGGCATAGTGTCACAAGTGGCAACACTGCGAGACTCTGAAATACAGTGACGTCGCGTGCAGTGTGGCAACAATGTATTGTATCCATTTAAACTCATGTAAAAGATCGAATTCAGGGGGTGCACAGTGCACGAGGAAAATTCGATATATTTAACGAGTTTAAATGGAGCTGTTGCATTGTTGCTAGGTGGCACGCGACGCCACTGCTGAAATACCTGAAACCGTAAAACCTCGGAAATTGGTCGAGGAATGAAATAATAAAAAATTCCATCAGGATACTTTCTTTTGAAAGCCATTTAGCCATGGTACCTCTAAATATAGACTGAAAAAAAAAGTTTAAAATCAGCCGAAGCAGTCTTTTAAAATAGCTCCGCAGAGCGAAACCTCTAACTTTAACGGATCAAGTTACTTTCGCACCGAAGCACTTCTTCGGATGAGTGACAGCCTTTCTTCTCGCTTTTGCTCTACCGAAGAAGTGCTTGGGTACAACCGCAACTTGCTCCGTTAGAGCTAGAATTTTTGCCGTGCGAGGCTCTATTTTAAAAGGCTGCTTCTCACAGAAAAAACAGAAAAAAACAGTTTGGTATCGCTGACAAATCCTTCGGTAAAAAAAAGAAATGACCCAGAGAAAGACTTTAGTAAAGCTAACTGAAGGTTTAGAATGCCCTGTTAAACAGATTTGGGCAAATAGTGTAATCGATTACACTATTACTGGGTAATCGGTAATCTTCAAACCTTTGGATGGAAATTAAATGTATTTTTCTCTGACAAATAGTCAATTTTCGTGTTTTTCCGGTTAGATCTAATTCATCTGCAACTAATCTGATGAAAGGCTTGTAAAAATCAGCCCTGATTATTATCATAAAATCAGTCTCCGAAAAAATGACGATTACGATTACTCGGTAAGCGTGTAATCGATTACCATTCCCGCATTTGCCCAACTCTGCTACCAAAGAGGTTTTGCTGGGTGAATCGAAGATTTAGTCGGTTCAACGAAAGTATTTTGCTGGGTCATTTTTCTACCAAATGTTTTGTCAGCGCAATCAAAGTGATTTTTTTTTCTGTTTTTTTTTTTTTGTCTTTTTTTTCTGTACGGCTGTTTTTACTCTTTGTTTTTTTTTCAGTGTATAGCGGTCCTCTTAACGGCTTTAATTTAGGTCGTGACGTCATTTCCAGGCCGCCATTTATCATCTCTCGTTAAATGCTTTCATTTGATTTTATTGCAGCGCGTTATCACGTGACAGTTATGTCATCGAATCCATATTGCCCGTAATATTTCTTATGCGCACAAAACGAGAGCATTACACTGCGAGGACTTTTTCATCGTGTATACTTTGACGTCTGCATTCCAGAGAACGGTACTCGGGCGAGTTATTGCAATATACAGTAAGTGTCAAAAGTAAATTGTCATTTTGACAGCTTTATGGAAACGTTCAGATTTGAGAAAATGAGAGAGACTATTGTGCGTACTTTAATGAATGAGACATAGTCACGGCGGCTTGGCTGGCTCCGCGACCTGCATAGCGCGGCGGCGCGGCGCGGCGCGGGTTGTATCGTTGTGTCACCCGTTGACGAGGTGCAGAGTCAGTTTGTAATCGTATTATAATTTGTCTTTAATTCTCTTAATGAAAAAAAAAAAAAAAAAAAAAAAAAAAGGAGAGCAACAAGAGTTCTTTCGGGGGGGGGGCGGCATTGCAAGGTTTGGAGGAATGGGTCAACACTGCGGACCAGTTGAAGATTGAGTCAAAATTCTCATTTAAATAGCTCTCAATCGACGTGCATCACAGGAAAAAAAAAAAACAAAACAAAACAAATGGAGAGCAACAAGAGTTCTTTCGGGGGGAGGGGGCATTGCAAGGTTTGGAGGAATGGTCAACACTGCGGACCAGTTGAAGATTGAGTAAAAATTCTCATTTAAATCTCTCAATCGACGTGCATCACAGGAAAAAAAAAAAAACAAAAAAAAAAAAACCTCATAAATTGTAGGGAATACACCACAATCACTTCCTCTATCAAAATCAATCTAAGGGAAATGTTTTCTGAGGGAAACCCCGAGACCAGACCCTCCTGTGCTACCATGGGGGAGACCCCCGACCCTCCTACACGGAAAAAAAAGATCAGTGAAAACAACCATACGGATACCTGATACGGACTCCCAGACCCCCTCCCCCTTTGAAGGGATAATTATACGCAATAAGCTGGTTACAGAACTTTTGAACAAATTTTCATCAAAATTCAAACAGCTACATTTGAAATATTCCAATGTTTCTCTGTATTACCCATTTTATTTATTCATTTCCAACAACTTTGCCCAACCAGCACATCAAATAATAAAAATAACAATTTTTATGCTGGAATAACAAATTAGTATAAGTAAAATCAGCAATTTATTTTGCTGATATAACAAGCTGCATTGTTAGATCAACTAATTGGGTTAAGTTCTGTACTTATTTAACCCTTAACTGCAGATGAGCCCAGATCTGGAACAATTACTTTGAAGCCTTATCTAAAAGTAGGAGACTTGAGTTGTACTGTCGCTGCATGGTGGGTCACATGTGGAACAGATACTAAACGAGTAAGAATTGTCGATTTTGTCCTAGAGCGTGCAGCACAGGATAGAGAACGTGCAGAGTGGTTGAAAATAGCTCACTGAAAATCTGATGGAGATTTTCCGATTTTCATTGTTATGTTTGGGAGTAACGCAGGGGTACCATACACAAAAAAAAACAACTATTGAAGCTTACTAGCTTATTTTTTACTACTTTAATTTTTTTTTTTAGCCTGAAAACTTTATTTTCAGTTGCATGGATACCTAAATTTGGGTAAGGCCATATTTGGAACAATGAATATTCAGGCTCTTTACCATAGAAATATAATGGAAAGAATTTTTTCACTATTTTTCCCTGTCTCAAGGAACAAAATTGTACTGAAAAAAATTATTTTATTGAAAAAAAAAATCATGCAGTAAAGGGTTAACTATTTAAAATTGCTAAATTGACGATGTCTATTTTGTTAAAAGAACACTATTATGTGGTTGGTTCAACAACTATTTTTGGAAACTTAACAGATAAATTGTTAACTTAACAGAAAACCCTGGTTGATATAGCAACTTTCAATTTTTGTTAAATCAGCAAATTTTGAATTGTTGCTTTAACAATTGATTTTTTTCAGTGCAGGATACGGACAGACAGACAGACATCTGTGCCATCGCAATACTTTCTCAATTGCTGACTTTGTTAGGTATGAGAAAGTAAAAATCACGTGAGTTGCGCCGACAAAACCTTTGGTAGAAAAATGACCCAGCATAAGACTGTAGTTGAGCCAATCAAATGTTGGGCTCACCCAGCAAAACCTCTTTAGTCATGCGTACCAAACCTTTGGTTCAACTAAAATCTTTTGCTGGGTCAAAGGGGTTCATTCAAAATCGGCATTTTTCGCCCACTGCTTGTTTTTGACGAAACTTTGGGTATCGATTGGGTTTACTATTAGTAGTGGATCCTGAAATTTTTGCGGCCTAAAACCAATTTTTTAAAGGGAGGGTGGGGGTCAAAGTTGAAACCTTCAAACTCGAATATCTCGCTAACGAATAAAGATTTTGAAATGTGGTTTGTGCGAAAAAACGCAAAATAAAATTTCCTTTCTTTTGACTACCCACATGTTCCACAAAATTTTGAAATTACACTTGCAATTTGCAATTTTTTGATTTTCAGGCTCAAAATTTTTTACAAATTTTGAAATTCTGAAAAAACGCATTCTTCGATTTTGATCTATACAAGATATGTTATTCTCTAGAAAATTTGCTACAATTTAGTCTAAACCGCATGTTGGGGAAACTTTTAGTTTCTGAGTTTTGAATTTTTAAAGTGTCAAAAATCGCTATTTTAGCGTTCTCAGCGACAGCGACGAAACTTAAAAAAAAAATTTCTCCGCTTCTAATTAACAAAACTTGATGAAAAATTTAGATTTAGGGGTTTCGAATGTCGTAGAATTCAATTCTGCTATCAGATTTTAAGAATTTTGAAATCCAAGATGGCTGCCTACCGATCTACTTGGTAGCCATCTTGGATTTCAAAATTCTTCAAATCTGATAGCAGAATTGAATTCTACGACATTCGAAACCCCTAAATCTCAATTTTCATCAATTTTTGTTGATTAGAAGCGGAGAAATTCTTTTTTTTAAGTTTCGTCGCTGTCGCTGAGAACGCTAAAATCGCGATTTTTGACACTTTAAAAATTCATAACTCAGAAACTAAAAGTTTCCCCAACATGCGGTTTAGACTAAATTGTAGCAAATTTTCTAGAGAATAACATATCTTGTAAAGATCAAAATCGAAGAATGCGTTTTTTCAGAATTTCAAAATTTGTAAAAAATTGTGAGCCTGAAAATCAAAAAATTGCAAATTGCAAGTGTAATTTCAAAATTTTGTGGAACATGTGGGTAGTCAAAAGAAAGGAAATTTTATTTTGCGTTTTTTTGCACAAACCACATTTCAAAATCTTTATTCGTTAGCGAGATATTCGAGTTTGAAGGTTTCAACTTTGACCCCCCATCCCCCCTCTAAAAATTGGTTTTAGGTCGCGAAAATTTCAGGATCCACTACTAATAGTAAGCCCAATCGATACCCAAAGTTTCGTCAAAAACAAGCAGTGGGCGAAAAATGCCGATTTTGAATGAACCCCTTTCTACCAAAGGTTTTTTCAGCGCAATCAAAGTATTTTTTTTTTCTGTCTTTCAATTACTGAGAAGGTTTTTCTTCTGCAAAATATTAGGCACGCTCATGGGCGCACCCAGGATTTCTGTATGTTGGGGGGGGGGAAGTTGTCATTTCATATGGGGGTATGGGGGGGGTCCTCCCCCGGAAAATGTTGAAAATTTAGCTCTTCTTAGACACAAAATTAGGCTACTTCTATTCAAAAACTATATTGAATTAACTCTCGAGAAAAATGAGATTTTCCGAGACTTTGCTGATATTATTACGGAAATATCTTCATCATGCTGATAGAAAGACGGAGTCTTCAGGAAATCTAGATTTCAGAAGAAGATAAATTAACAATTAAGGACATTTCTGTCCGGAAAGATGTGTTCCTCCAAGGAAAACGATGTTTCATGACATTCATACTTTTTTTGAACTCATTTCCTTTCCCTTCTTTTCTTTTTCTCTCTTCCTCTTTTCCTTATTTTTTCATTTCCTTTTCTCCTTTTTTCCTTTCCTTTCCTCCTTTCCTCCTTTTTTCCTTTCCTTTCTTCCTTTTCTCCTTTCCTTTCCTCCTTTTTTTCTTCCTATGGGGGGCCTTGCCCCCCTTGCTCCTCCCTCCCGGGTGCGCCCATGGGCACGCTCTACTGAAGAAATGTTAATGTGACTGCAAGGCTGATATCTCTGCTGAGAGCGCACCCGAAGTTTAATCCCGGGAACGCGTATATACGTTACAAACAGAAACCTTGAAAAATTGTTTCTGTGCGGATGAATCGTTTGAAGCTCTTTTCTCAGAAAATGTCTGCTGTACTTACTACGACTGGGTCGAAATGCACGTATTGCACGTGTCAATTTTTATGACTCGGTGTAGTATCGGTCTGCAGATTAAACGTCGGAATATGTTGCATGATCGGCTCGAGTCTGACGAAGCTCTGTTCTGCGAATAAATATTGAATTGAATTGAATTGAATTTTTCAAAACACCGAGTTAACCTTCTCTGCATGTATTCTTTCGCTCTCTCCTCCATGTACAAATGTATCCTCTCCATTCAAGTTTCTATGTATGATGGATAAAGAACTAATTTTCTGTGAAAAAAAAAAAAAAAAAAAAAATGTAACTTTGGTGCAATCAATAGTAGGCAGTCTTGAATTATCCATTGTTTGTTCATGAGCGGAAAACACAAACTAAAGCTTTGTGTATGTGTAATTGTGTGTCTGAATTGTTTGACGTATACTCACCACGGCTAAGAGGCTAAGAGATTCATTTGTCAACCCATATTTAGGGAGTGACTTTTGCAAAATGTTCATCCATTTCGTTGCGTTCAGCGAATATGTATACTATAGGGTTCAATCTAGTGTTTCGGTTAAAAATATGGGAAAGGCTTAAACAAACAAACAAAAATCGAGAGAGAAGAAAAAATGAGAAATATAAACTTACCTGACAGAATCGATTACAAAAGAAACCTTACATAACAAGTAAACGGTTGCCAGGTTTCCTTCAAAGAAACAAAAAACAAATAAAAACAACAAAAAAACACGTGTACTACATAAACGGAACTCTATCCAGATAGTTTTTGTTTGTCGTTAATTATCCAAGAGGAGAGGGAGTCTGGGGCTCCACTCTCGACAATGTTTTAGATTAACTACCTCTTTCAATTCCAATCTTCATCTTAGGCTTTTCCAGCACCAAAACTTGGACAATTATTTACAGAAAAACAGCTGGCTTGATTTAATTTTGCTCCATCAAAAACACGAGGCATAACTCCGAAAAACTTACAATATACTTACATATTATTTAGGTAGGTAATGCATTCCATTATTTATTTGCCAATAAATTGTTCAATTCCTTTCTTTAGATTTTTTTTTAATTATGTATGCACATATTTTCAAAACTAAAATCAATAATTCGACGCCCATTTTTAGGGTTCTTGATTTTCGGTTTTCAATATCTAAATGTGTTCCCCAAAAATTGGTGGTCAAATTCTTCACTGTATCCGTTTCTACACTTTAAAAATTAACAAAAATAGAATAAGTAAATACGAAGTACATAATTTATTACTACAATCAGGAATTCGTTGAATTTTTCTGATACTTGTTTCACATTTTTGAGTTGTAAAATATTTGACCGTTTTATATCTGCGTGCGCGGAAGGCCGAAAAGCAAAATAACTCCACCAAATTCGGAACGTCTTGACAACGCTACTTAATTCCTCTGGTAATCCTACAGGCAATCGCGAGCTATATATGTTTGAAACGACAAATCTCCGGTGAATAAAGCATTCAATAAGTCGATCGTTGATTCCCGATTCCGGCAGAGAAATTTGCCTCAATTTGGGCTTCTGAATAAATGAATTCTAAATTGCGTGAGTTGAATAATAGACTTCCAATTGACAGGGTGTCCATAAAGTCACACCTGTATTGTGCAATACAGCTCTTCCAATATTTTTCTGCAGGCAAATAGACTATCAATTCTGATGACAATTTTTTTTTTGCGAAACTGATGACATGACCATTTAAAAAGGCTAAAACTCACTCCTCGTGTAGAGATAACCAGCTCAAAGTTCAGATAGACCCGGGCAATTCGATGTTTTTTAAACGTAGGTAATCGCATTGGCGGATACAGGCATTTGTATTTCTCTCTCTCCCTCCATTTGAGCTTATGCGTTAGAAAAGGATAGCAAAGGGGGCCATCACGTGACTTTGGCCCCCTCTTCTGTCCTTTTTTAACACACGTTTTCAAATGGGAGGAGAGAGAGAAAGACAATTCCCTGTATCCGCCCATGGGTAATCGCCCAAACCAGCAGCGTTATAGACACACTGTACTTATTACAATATTGCAGCAGACTCTCTGTATAACATGTTTATTCCTCACTCAACCAGTCAACATGGTAATTTGGTGATTATTTCCATCGTACATATAGTTTTACTGCAACGTTGGATGCTATAATCTTTTCTGCACTGGTGCAATACTCCGGAGAGTTCTAGAACTCTACTTTTCTTATATCGATGCGCATGCGTCTACATTTCAGACTCCAGAATGTCGAAACGGATACCTATATAATCTATGGAGTCGTTGCCTTACGAACCTTGAACTTTTTCGGAGTGATTTTTGATTCACGCGGCCGCGGACGCAGGTCGCGAGTCGCGGCAGTCGCGGGATCCCCCCCCCCCCCCCCCCCCCCCGGGTGGTACACGACCATCGCCGCAGAGCATACTGCATTAGTAGTACGGCCTACGGCGACGCTACATGGTACGGCTCTGAATTTGTTTTCCTCCTTCAATATGAAACTCCTCGTCGAAAATTGTCATCTCTGAAAATGAATAGGCATTCAAAATAAATTACATTCGAGCGACGATCTAAGCGGGAAAAAATATGCTCGCTTCGTAACCCAAGTTCTTTTTTTCGTTACATAATTTCCCTCGACAATACACTTGCCGGTTCCAGGGAAAACCGCAGCAACGCGACACGAATCACAACTGACTATATCATCTTCCGTCTTTCTATAACTGTCAGAGGCGGATCCAGACATTTTTTCGCCTTTCTCTCTCTCTCTCTCTCTCCTCCTCTCTCTCTCGCCCCCCCCCCCCCCCCCTCCCCCCCCCCTTTTCCCCTTTTTCTTCTCTCTCTCCCTCTCTTTCTCTCTCTCTCTCTCTCTCTCTCTGTGCTTTCAAAATTAAAATAAAAGAGTACTTTCTAGTCAAAACAGAATAGCGCTAACAAGTTGAACTGTATGAGAATAAAATTTAGCAATATTTCAAGCATTTTAACTGCAACCTCTCAATAATAAGTAACTTATTCTATTAATATTTGTCATCATTGTTATTACTTATTTCATTAATTTTTTTGTATAAATTTTTTTATCTTTTTTCATTACATTTAAAACTGTGTGAGCATTACCCCCTCCTCCCCTCCTCGCCCCCTATATTTTGTTTAATATTATAGAGAATGAGCAAGGTGGGCAAGTGGAAGAGAGGGCTTTATAGCCCTAACTTGCTCTCCTAGCCATAATTTAACGCATTGTCTAAGTTAATTTAGTATTTTTAGTTTCTTACTTTGTTTATTTATGGCTAATAAATTTTCTCTCTCTCTCTCTCTCTCTCTTCTCTCTCTCTCTCTTCGCTCCCCTTTTCTCTCTCTCTCTCTCCTTTTCTCTCTCTCTCTCTCTCTCTCTCTCTCTCTCTTCCCCTCTCTCTCTCACTCTCTCTCTCTGTCTCAGCCTCTCCGTCCATTTAAATGCAGGACGCACGGAAAAAAGACTGATGGAATTTACCATCTGCATAGCCGATTTTGGAGTCTGCTATTAAGTATGGTAAGTCTCACCAGGGTAACATGTACCAGCAAGTTACCTTAATTGACCGCATACTATGGTGAAATTTACCTTATTTGCTTGCGGGGCCGACGCCAAAATCAGCTATGCAAATGGTAAATTGTACCAGTCTTTTTTTTTCCCGTGCAGAGATAGCCGAGGAGCCAAAAGAAAATAATTACTTAAATTACGGGAAAAAATAGGTCTGTTGTTTTCGACTACGGTATCTTACTATAGTATATTAACTATAAACAGCACGCCCATTGAATAACAGTTTTGTTTAAATTTTTTAAAAAAAAAGAAGAAAAATGAAAACATCAGAACCGCCTCTATCAGTCCCTAGATGAGAAAATATTTAGCTTGTTTTCTTTCCGCTATCAATCAGAACAAAAAATTAGATGAATACGAGGACACTTTTTTTTGAAATTTTTAAGGCGTAATTATAAAAAAAAAACTTAGAACTTGGTCATATAACGCAACCTATTTTGGGGCAACGATTCAGTAACCAGCGATGGTACCAGACTTTTCGACGGAATCTACAACTCCGGTCGCAACATTTTCTATTGCGCACACCTTTTATTATGTTTTTTTTATCGAGCTGTCCGTCTATTGTTTTAAATGCAAATTTCAAATATGCACACATTGTACATAGTCATTGATGCGGCCATTTCATAGGCAAATAAAATAAGTTCAGAATCTGTGGCGTAGGTTTGTTTTCTATATTAATTAGTCGGATCTCTGCAGAAAAGAACCAAATACATAGGAAATCAATGTGGCTTTTTTTTTTTTTTTTTTTTTTTTTTTTTTTTGCAAAAAAACCCCCGTTTAATGTCAAGGGAAAAGTGGCGGTTTGGGGCAGCCGTATCAAGATTCATAAACTGAAAAAAAAATCCTAAATTCTAGTAATATTACCCGTAGCCCAACGCTTTGTGAACCCCAGAACTTTTCGATACAATGCGAAGGTTAAAGTCAAGATGCGGTCAAAGGAAAAAAAAATGCATGACTATCAGTGGAGGATCGCCCAATGTGGCAACAACGTATTTTCTCCATTTAAACCTAGGAAAAACAATCGATTTGAGGAGGTGCATTTGCCCCCAAATATCGATACTTTGCATGGATTTAAATGGCGGGAAAGCATGGTTGCCAAATCGCAGGAGCCGCCACGAATGACTATTTACGAAAAAAAAAGTATAAGGCAAGACAGCTCTGCAATGTAAAGAGTTTAAATTTTCTGAAGTAAAAATAAAAAATTATTAAGCAGAATTACGCTGAACTGACGGATTGCGACGGTTGCGCAAAATTTGAAGACCGCGCGGGTGCAGAAAACCCAGTGGCGTAGCGTGCAAATTGGCAATGTTAGCTTCTGTCCACTGGAGCAACCAGGATATCTTCCATCTCTCTCATTTCCCATTTGAATGTATGAGTAGGAAAAAGGGCAGAAGGAGGGGGTTTTATCCCTTTGTCCATCCTTGTCTAACATACGTTTTTTAAAGGAGGAAAGAGAGAGATGAAGAAACTCTCGGTGCGCTACTGCTTCTGTCCCAGCGAAAATCACGAAAACCACTCTAAAAAAGTCTGAAATTCAGTATTAAACTCAGAAAACAGCTGTAACGACAAGATCGTAATGGGCTCTACGCAGGCAACATGGGAGATTCCTGTCTAATTTGTCACTTTTCCCATTTGAACACAGAGATATGTCTGGAGCTACGCAGCAGGTACCATGGGAGATTCCTGTCTAATTTGTCACTTTCCCCATTTGAACACAGAGATATGTCTGGAGCTAGGCAGCAGGTACCATGGGAGATTCCTGTCTAATTTGTCACTTTTCCCATTTGAACACAGAGATATGTCTGGAGCTACGCAGCAGGTACCATGGGAGATTCCTGTCTAATTTGTCACTTTTCCCATTTGAACACAGAGATATGTCTGGAGCTACGCAGCAGGTACCATGGGAGATTCCTGTCTAATTTGTCACTTTCCCCATTTGAACACAGAGATATGTCTGGAGCTAGGCAGCAGGTACCATGGGAGATTCCTGTCTAATTTGTCACTTTTCCCATTTGAACACAGAGATATGTCTGGAGCTAGGCAGCAGGTACCATGGGAGATTCCTGTCAAATTTGTCATTTTTCCCCTTTTGAACACAGAGATATGTCTGGAGCTACGCAGCAGGTACCATGGGAGATTCCTGTCTAATTTGTCACTTTTCCCATTTGAACACAGAGATATGTCTGGAGCTACGCAGCAGGTACCATGGGGTTTCCCTGTCTAATTTGTCACTTTCCCCATTTGAACACAGAGATATGTCTGGAGCTGGGCAGCAGGTACCAGGGATTCCTGTCTAATTTGTCACTTTTCCCATTTGAACACAGAGATATGTCTGGAGCTACGCAGCAGGTACCATGGGAGATTCCTGTCTAATTTGTCACTTTTCCCATTTGAACACAGAGTTTGTCTGGAGCTACGCAGCAGGTACCAGGGGAAATTCCTGTCTAATTTGTCACTTTCCCATTTGAACACAGAGATATGTCTGGAGCTACGCAGCAGGTACCAGGGGAAATTTCCCTGTCTAATTTGTCATTTTCCCATTTGAACACAGAGTTTTCTGGAGCTGGGCAGCAGGTACCATGGAGATTCCTGTCTAATTTGTCACTTTTCCCATTTGAACACAGAGATATGTCTGGAGCTAGGCAGCAGGTACCATGGGAGATTCCTGTCTAATTTGTCACTTTTCCCATTTGAACACAGAGATATGTCTGGAGCTAGGCAGCAGGTACCATGGGAGATTCCTGTCTAATTTGTCACTTTCCCCTTTGAAAAAGAGATATGTCTGGAGCTACGCAGCAGGTACCATGGGAGATTCCTGTCTAATTTGTCACTTTTCCCATTTGAACACAGAGATATGTCTCAAATTAGATAGGATTCTCCCATAATACCAGTGACGGCTCGTGAAATGCGATTTATCGATGTCCACTCCATTTAATACTGTAGAAAAGTATCGATTTCTCAAAGATGCAATTGCACCCCCTGACGATAGATACTTTTCTATAGTTTTAAATGGAATAGACATCGATATATCGCATTTCACGAGCCGCCACTGCATGATACCCGCGTAGCTCCGCCACTAAGTTCGATTCTGAGATTGTCGAATTTTGTGATTTTCTTAGTGTACTCTAGCGGCGGCTCGTGCAATGTGGCAACAATGGATTTACTCCATTTAAAACTGTGTAAAATAATCGATTACTTGGTGAGGCGCAGCGCCTCACCTAGTATCGATCTTTTTGCATACGTTTAAATGGCAAAAGTGCACGGTTGCCAGATTGCACGAGCCGCCACTGGTGTACTCATCGTCATTTTTGCAGGTTTTCATGCAAGAGTCAACTTTTCAATCACCTGTAGCAAAAGCTTGCAACAGCTCCATTGAAAAAAAAAAAAAAAAAAAAATGTTATTAAAAATACATCAACACTACAGCTGCTCTGCTGTATCGGCAAAAATTCGAGCATCAGAGAAAAAAAAAGTTTCAATTCCGGAACAACCCTCCTTGTGAGCATATACATTGCTCAGCAGGAATCACAAATGAAGGAGAGAGGAAAAAAAACGTCGCTGAGTCGAGATAATTTTGACGACGATGCTTTTTTCCCCCTTTTAAAGTTTTTAGTTTCCGCAATTCAATTTCACATTTCCTTTATGAATTTCCCTCATAATCTGTAGCACTACCACCCTTTAGGCTGACAATGAGAATTGAATAATCACGCACGCGAAATAAATTTATACAGACGCCCGATTGAGTTACTTATTCATTCGGAGGGAAAAAATTCGGGGCTAAAATCTTGCCATCATCTCCTCCTATAATAAACCGTTTCTGCTTCGCGGGATTATTTTTATTTTTTATATGGAAAAAAAAAAAAAAACACGCACAACTCCACTTACGTAGACTCCCCGTATCCACTTTTGTATATTCGTCACGAATGTAAGTACTCCCCTTTAGCTGGAAAAAAACCCGGCCTTTTTTCTAAAGATAATTATTCCTTTTTATGAGGCCACTTAAAGGGGTGAAACCCTGTGTTCTTGAATAAGCAATTTTTAGTCATCAAACATCCTCCCTCCCTCCGTTTGATAAATTTTAAGTGAATTCAAGCTGTGCTATATGTTTATTCTAATTAATCTCCATAAAAGTCACCCATTCGTTGAAATAAAAAAAAATAAGTTAGACTCATAACTAGAAGACAACTTCTACAATGCTCAGAATTTTTCGTATGTCAATTGTTTTTTTTTTTTTTTTAAAATTTCCCCCCCAAGTTGTCACTATTTTATCTCTTCGATTCATTTCGGGAAATTGGGGGAAATTTTGGGGAAAACATCTTAATGGGGCCCTTTCAAAATTTTGCTACGAGCAAACAAATAGTTGAATCTCATGTAAAATCCATCGAAAATCACACTAAAAAAGTCAAAAATTCAGAAATAAACTCAGAAAAACAGCTGTAATGGCATAATATTGTTATGGGAGATTTCT